>JAUCBJ010001773.1:0-46122 GCA_032718475.1 Nemertoderma westbladi
ATTTAGTACTCTGCGTTGATACCACTGCTTTAAGCAGTGGTATCAACGCAGAGTACTAATTATAATTTATATAATGTTCTCTGGTATCTCTGGTGTGTTCCAAAAGACCTCCACTTCCACCAGCTTAGGGTTATGTGTTACTTCCACAAATAATAATACACAAGTAATATAAATTGGGGGGGTTTATGCGCCTGTCGATTTATACGAATCGACAGGCGCAACAAAAGTATTTGGAATATTATGCCCATGTGGGGCGAGCCACGAAGTTGGCGGAGCCTTAGCGAATTGACACTGTTAGGGGGTGGGTCAATTTATGCAAATAGTTGTCGTCGTCGTCGTCGTCGTCGTTGTCGTCGTCGTCGTTGTCGTCGTCGTCGTTGTCGTCGTCGTTACGATTTTGACATGCTAATAACTTTGTCGGATTTAAAGCTGCCAAGTTGAAAATTTGTAGGTATCAATATGAGCAAAAGTTGAGATTTTTGAGAGACTTTCAGACACCATCAGTGCAATGGTCTCCCGCTAGAGGGCCACATGTCTAAACATTAAATGGCCACCCATTTCTTTGCTTTTAATCCGTTTAAGCTGAAACTTGGGAAGTATGTACTAGACCATTAGCTGTAAATTTCAAAGGAGGCTAATCTGTCTGCAGTTCTCCAGTCTGCCGCTAGAGGGCGAAATGTCCCGAATGTGAAATTATTCTTCCATTTAGTTGTTTATGATCTGATTACGCTGAAACTTGTCATATATGTACTAGATGACATCCTGAGTCTTTGTGTGGATTGTAATCGGTCCGAAGTTTTCCAGTCTCCCGCTAGAGGGCCACATGTCTAAACATTAAATGGCCACCCATTTCTTTGCTTTTAATCCGTTTAAGCTGAAACTTGGGAAGTATGTACTAGACCATTAGCTGTAAATTTCAAAGGAGGCTAATCTGTCTGCAGTTCTCCAGTCTGCCGCTAGAGGGCGAAATGTCCCGAATGTGAAATTATTCTTCCATTTAGTTGTTTATGATCTGATTACGCTGAAACTTGTCATATATGTACTAGAAGACATCCTGAGTCTTTGTGTGGATTGTAATCGGTCCGAAGTTTTCCAGTCTCCCGCTAGAGGGCCACATGTCTAAACATTAAATGGCCACCCATTTCTTTGCTTTTAATCCGTTTAAGCTGAAACTTGGGAAGTATGTACTAGACCATTAGCTGTAAATTTCAAAGGAGGCTAATCTGTCTGCAGTTCTCCAGTCTGCCGCTAGAGGGCGAAATGTCCCGAATGTGAAATTATTCTTCCATTTAGTTGTTTATGATCTGATTACGCTGAAACTTGTCATATATGTACTAGAAGACATCCTAAGTCTTTGTGTGGACAGTAATCGGTCCGGAGTTTTCGAGTCTGCCGCTAGAGGGCGAAATGTAGGAAAGTGATAACCTTTGCGAATTCCTTGATCTTAATCTATTTAAGCTGAATTTTGGAATATACAGTACCGGTATGTACTAGACCACATGCCTCGTCTTTGTGAGGAAGGTGATCGATCCGTAGTTCTTTAATATGCCGCTAGAGGGCTAAATGTATGAAAGTGAAAACCTTCCAACATTTCGTTATTTATGATCCGTCAATCGGAAACTTGGTAGATATGTAATAGACCATAGGATGTGGCTTTGTAGGGAAACTAATCCTTCCTTCTTCAGTTACCCAGTCTCCCGCTAGAGGGTTAACGTTTTCCGGGAAAATCTTCTCCTATGTTTTTATAATCCTTTCGAGTTGATACTTAGCATTAACTCATTTCACGTGCTGCGCGAAGGCCCCACTTCGTGTATACTTATATATGTAATCCTTCAAGTATAAACAAAACTGACCTTAACAAAATCAAGGTAGGCATTTGTTATTTTCCATCAGCAACATGGGCTTTAACTTTTAACTTTACATGGCATTAATAATACTGTAATATTCTAGAACAATACCACATGGCCAACACCGTCGGCCATGCGCTTGCACGGTGCAAATGCTCCATTTGCGCTCTCCACCTGGATAGAACATAATCAAATGTAAACACGTTCGTGGGGTGGGGCCTTAGTGTGGGAGGTGTCTAAGTAAGTAGACTTATCATACGGGTACTACTATTTCAACCGTTTCCTTGTCGCCCTCTAGTGGGGGTGGGGGAGTGTAGAACTTTTGACTCCCACCCCCCCCCCCCCCCCCCACTCAAATTCTATTTCAAATTTTCGAGAGACTACATTTGTACAAAGTTTGGTTTAATTTCATCAATGATTGACTAAGTTATTAGCCTTCAAACATTTGTCGACAGACGGAGAGACAGACCGAATCCGAAATACAACGGTTGAAACAGCTGTACCTATATGCTAAGCTAATCTCGCTAACTTCGTCGCTCGCCCAACAACAACTGCTCAACCACAGCCGGATTGAAACTCAAGCAATACGAAACCGGTAGGTGTAAAGGTCTACAAAAGGACAATGAATTTACAAATAATCAACTTACTTTCCTCTCTCAAAATTATTTCTTTCATTATCCAACAGAAGATTATCCGTTTCTCCAGTATCTCCATAGAGAATAATAAATACATTAGCATCAGTTCCGGCCCCTCTTACGTCACTGGTAGTAACAGCAATCTGGTAAGAACATTCTAGAAGAAAAATACAATCATATAAGTTATGGCACGTCTCACGTCACTGGTAGTAACACCAATCTGGTTAGAACATTCTAGAACAAAAATACAAAATTATAAGATAGGGTAAGGCTTACATTAGTGTGCTTGTTGCATTAAACTGGTAACAAGATTCTAGAACAAGTATACACAAAATAGTCTATCAGTAGTACCGCCACACCTTGGCTGTTGTATCACTGAAAAAATATCTGGTAAGAAGATTCTAGAACATAAATACGACATTATATAGTCCCCGTTAAACCAGTATTAGCATGACCTACTACTTATAGTTTAGGTCTTTAGTTTAGGTATTAGTTACAACAATCTGGCCAAAATACTAACTATTTATTACATGAACACAAATAGATGCCTTACCCAGGGAAAGCCCAAACTATTAGTTTGCTTTGCTTTTCCCTGTGATAGAACTAACAGATGTCGGCCTCCAACATCAATAAAATTATAATTACCAGGCTGTAAAATCGTTATTATATTGTAGTAGCTTTGAGTATTAAAATGTTGGATGAGTTAACAAATCTAGTATAAACTTACGTTGTGGAATAATGTCTTCAGTTGTTCCTATTTCAACATTTACTTTATCACCATCTCCATGGTCAGATGATGAGGACGAAGAAGATGACGAAGAACTACTACTTCTTGATTTTACCTTTTCAACGAGTTCATCAATAATATCTTCAGTTTCTTCAACAACGTCGTCTGATTTTTCGTCGGTTGCACTGTGAGAAGATTCCAAACTACTGCTTCTAATCTTGATATCATCAGAAACAACTTCTTCAGGCTCTTCTTCGGGTTCTTCTTCGGGCTCTTCCTCAGGTTCACCATATGATGAACTACTACTGCTGCTATGGGATTTGGTATCATGATCAGCAACAATCTCTTTAGTTTCTTCAATAACGTCATCATCAGGCTCTTCCTCGGGTTCACCATGTGATGAACTACTACTGCTGCTATGGGATTTGGTATCATGATCAGCAACAATCTCTTTAGTTTCTTCAATAACGTCCTCATCAGGCTCTTCTTCAGGTTCACCATGTGATGAACTACTACTGCTGCTATGGGATTTGGTATCATGATCAGCAACAATCTCTTTAGTTTCTTCAATAACGTCCTCATCAGGCTCTTCTTCAGGTTCACCATGTGATGAACTACTACTGCTGCTATGGGATTTGGTATCATGATCAGCAACAATCTCTTTAGATTCTTCAATAACGTCATCATCAGGCTCTTCCTCAGGTTCACCATGTGATGAACTACTACTGCTGCTATGGGATTTGGTATCATGATCAGCAACAATCACTTTAGATTCTTCAATAACGTCATCATCAGGCTCTTCCTCAGGTTCACCATGTGATGAACTACTACTGCTGCTATGGGATTTGGTATCATGATCAGCAACAATATCTTCTTTACCCTCACTTATATCATCGGCATGTTCTTCGGGTTGTACTTCTTGCGCAGCACTATGAGTGGACACTGAACTGCTACTTCTCGATTTAATTTCTTTAACGACATATTCAACACTTTCAACAATTTCATGTTGGTTTTGTTCCTTTGCACTGTGCGATGAAGACGAACTACTACTACTTCGGGGCTTACTTTCTTCATCATCATCTCTATCAACCTTGTCTCCTATATTACGAATTATTTCGAGCTCAATAGCCCCATCCAGTTCGCTCTCATCCAACCACCGATCGCATATAAACACGTCTTTAGTACCGGTAGTTAGGTTATTAACTTCCACCTTATCGCAATGCCAACCGGCACCAAATCCTTTACCATCGTGACCAATTCGGATTTTAGAAATTTCTCCAAGGTTATTCAGGTTGAAGGTAAATTCATCGACACTGGAAAACAAAACCAACTCGTAAAGTTTGTTTTATGTGAACTGTTTAACACGTTCGTAGGGCCTTCGCGCAGCACGAGGCTCAGTTATCAGATACAGATTAAAATTGGGCAATTCTATCCCAAAATCGATACTTAAGAAATTTAAATAAATAAATAAGAAATTTAACCAAACTGCCAATAAAAATAAATCAAAGAAGGTATGAAAGTTTCCCCCCTCGCTTCAACCGCCCTCTTAATCTGCACCACCCCAACCGCAAAGGAGTACAGAGGATTAATGAAAGTATCAACAGGAAATTTGTGTTTTCAAAGTAATATATTTTTAGGTGTGGAAGCAACTATTGATACTGAAATATTAATTTATCATGTCAACACCTCAATGAAATTATTTAGCTAATGAATCTAAATTAATATTAATAAATTAAATACGATTAAATACTCAGGCAATCATTTTGCGAGATAAAGCAAGCTGGCTTATTATTATGGCACCTTACACTAGTAGTACCTGCCTATGCCATATAGATGTAATTACCCGTTGCCAAGTAGTGGTGAGATGATTGGACTGGTTCCAATTAATAGGCAATATCAAGAATACCAAGGAATGATGGAGCTGGAAGTATAGAGTGATGGAAGGCATTTTAACTTAATTACGTTTAGATCAATTAAAAACACATATCTTAAAGCAAATCACTTGAACCAATTAAAAACTATAATGGAAAAGGGTATGGGGATTACAGCTGTATAATTTTTAAGCATAATTATTTTTATATCTTACACTTAAATCTTACACTTTCCATTAAAAGTTATGTTGAAAATGCTGTTTTTACAATAATCAACTTAATTAATTTTAATTTAATTCAAAGCAAACAGTCGGCCGAAGCCGGAGGCGACCCGAAGGCTCCTCTTTCGATAGCTGCTACCCGAGGGTAGGGGTGGGCGCTACTCCTATCCCAAGATTTGCTCCCAGTTATATAACTGGTACTCATAATTTTTATCGACACCAGTGGATGAAAGGCTGAGTGGACCCTGGCGGGGCTGAACCTACAACCATTAGATTGCAGGCCAGGCGCTCAACCAACTGAGCTACCCCGCCTTCCTTAATTTAATTAATTAACTGAATTTATCTTACCTCCACGAAGGCCACACGCAAATTCAACATGGAAAATTTCTAAACTTTTGCCAGACTACATGTGTATCAAGTTTGGATAGATTTCATCGAGTTATTAACGTTTCAAATTGAACATACCAGAACAACAGAATAATAGAATAACAGTAACATACACACCGATTGAGTTAGTGGTACCTGTATGCTAAGCTCGCTTACTTTCGTGGCTCGCCCCACATAGTGTTCTATAGCTCAAATCATGCATCAATGGTTACCAGGTACCAGTTAGTGTGTCCTGTCCATTTCTGCCTGTAGCTCAAATCCAGTTACCAGTTAGTTTGCCCAGCCTATTATATTTGTGAGTAATATAGATTTAAGTTTAACCTGCTGTCCTTTGTTTTGCTGTGAAAAATTATATTGACTTTTCAAATCAAAGGAATTCTAAGAAATTATACTAATTCTTGTATATTTGTTCACGTTGGAAGTAAAAACATTACAAAAAACAAATAAATTCTGTATTAACCCTATTAAACCCGGGGGGGGGAGGGGGGGTCAATATGACCACTCCCGTGGTTTTTTTATTATAATTCTGAAACAAACGCGGTTGTGAATCTGAAATTTTATGACTTTTCCTAAAAATCTATTGTCTTCCTAGTATTGAAAACCGGTTTCAAAAATATTGGGTAGTTTTCGAGTTATAGCACCATTTTTTTAACCCTACTTTTGGCATTTTTTGAGACGTTTTTTGAAAATTACATTTCATTAAATATTAATTGTAACATCTCTATTTTTGATTTACACCGGTTTTTTGGTGTTAGCAATTGGATGGAATTCATATAAATTGATTTAGAAATTTCCAACGTTTTTTTTTTCGGCTGGTGCCAAATTTTGGTGCCAGCACCAAATTTTTAAATATGTCAATTTTGTAAATTGATTGTTTGAAACTTGTTTTTTATGCAATTGGGGTTTTTTGGGGTTCTGGTTTCGAAGAAATATATACGAGTTGCACCAAGCGTATCAAACTTGTATTTTTCGGTGCTGTGTGCAAATTTTGGTGCTAGCACGAAATTTTTAAAATCCATTCAATAGATAAAATTGCTTGTGACAATGTATTTCTTGCATTTTAGAGGTTTATGGCTGTTCTGAATTCAATGGAATATACAATTATCGAACTAGACATCTCAAACTTGTATTTTTCGGAAGTTGGTGCAAAATGTGGTGCTAGCACCAAATTTTGAAAACCATCAAATATATCAATTGATTGTGTCATCTTGTTTCTTGCGTTATACGGGTTTATGAGGGTCCTGAATCCGATGGAATCAATAAAAACAGCACTGGACATCGCAAACTTTTTGGTGATGGGTACGAAATTTGGTGCTAGCACCAAAATTTGCCAAATTACGCCGAAAAATACAAGTAGCAATGATCTGGCATTTGAAATGTATTCCATTAGAATCAGCGCCTTAGAAAACCTGAAAATGTGAATATATAGCATCGTATAAGTGAATTAAAAATTTTGTGTTCTAACTGAAAAGTGCTGGTTACTTGTTTTTGTCATTTTTTTCCTACGCATAGAGGACTAAACAGCCATTTATGGTAATCATATCATTTTTAAATATTTTCCAATGTATTTTGCGCCCCAGAAAACCTGTATTGAAAAACAATTCGCCGAAAAATGTAACTTTCACATTTTGTGAAAATTGTGCATTACTTGTAATTTTGGTGCTGCAATATTACCACCCCAGTACATTTTTTCGAAAATTTTTTTCGGTCGGATCCAGACTAGTGATACCTACGTACAAACAAAAAATCAGACATTTTCGTAAATATTTGTAGATTTTAGAGGAAGGGGTCAATATGACCCCCCACCCCCCCCCCCCCCCCCCCCCCGGTATTTGTACAGCATTTTATAGCCCGGTACTAATAGCTAATAGGGTTAATATTACTTAGATTGCAATTAAAAATGTAAGCAGAATAATCTATGTACAACATACAGTACAATGCGGAAGCCTTATTGACAGATTGAAGCAGTAGGCTGCTAGCCCGTGGCACTGCAATACAGGTAGATAAATAGCAACGGAATTGCTCCAAATCGAAGGTCATCCTTCCAGACAACATCCCCACTCTGCAAATCGGCCTCACACGGCTCGGAACCCCATTGGACGCGCTGTCTGCACCGGTACCGCCCTTCTCCACTCCTGTCTAACCACCAAGATTGTATTTGCCCTGCACTTTACTTCCTGGTTTGAGGTTGCCTCTCCAAAGGATCTAGGACACTTCCCCCCGGACACTTCCCCCCGGACACTTCCCCCCGGACACTTGCCCCCCGGACACTTCCCCCCCAGTTAAAGTGTTAAAATTAATCTGGGTGCATCAAAGCAATAAACAAAAGTTAAAGATGGTTACAGGACAAGTTGTATCTAATCCAGTAAGCAACCGAGGGTGGACTCTCTATAGCCGAGGGGCACTTGTATAATAACTAATAATCACGAACCCCGTCCTCTTATAATATATAACTCTGTAGTAGTCAGTAGTAGTAGTAGTAATAGTAGTAGTAGTAGTAGTAGTATAAGTAGTAAGTAATAGTAAAGGAGATCGGTTTAAACCAAATTGATAAAGTAACATTATTATATAACATAACCATATAGACAAAGTCGAATAAGATACGGATTCATAATTATTTTATCAAACTCATGTACTACTTACTTCAATGTGCCAATTGTAATAATAATTAAACATATTATTCCGATTAATCTGCGTTTGGCCCTATAAGATATTATACTGAAGTATTTTATATCAATATATCCATGCGAGTAAACAAGAAGTGAAGTAAATGTTTATTATTATAGTTTTAGAAATTGAATGATATACCCAAGATAGTGAAATAGACAATATACAAGAAATTGCCATTTGATCAGATATATCAAAGCGGCGTCATTAGTATAATACCGTAATAGTATCAATTCACTCTGTTATACAATGTAAATATACTAAATCTATTTATAAATATATTATGAGCCCTACATTGTATATTTCTCCTACAGCTGTACAGGTAGACAATGTAGTATGTTAAAACTTGATATAATTTGGTATAATGTATAACATATTACAAATAAGACTGAGGCAGCTAAACTGTATTGCAAAGAAATATAAGAAATATATTGCAAATATCCGAAAGTAATATACTAGACCCCCCTCCACCCTATAAATAGTGTTCAAAACCTACCCCACCCACCGCCCTTATTACTTCATAATAATGAAAGATAGTACTGGCGCTCCGGTCACTCCGTTCCCTCCGCTGGGGGGGTTAAGTTGTAGGTTTTGACACTATGCAAAATCCGAGCACAGAGTTAGAAGCGCATTGGATAGGCGAACATTTCTTGCAGTGAAAGTATTTCCATACCTATTATAGTTTTCGAGATAGTCAGACATGAGTAGCTAAAATTTGAATTTTTTTGGTAAATTCTGATTTCACCGGTACCTATCATCCGAAATATGGATTGTGATATCTGTAACTAACTGTACATTCACATATTTTCAAGGAAAAAATTCGATCAAGGGTTTTCGAAATATTTCCGAATTACCGGAAGCAGACTTTGGACGACCATATCTCCGGTACCGGTAGGCCTATTGAGTCGAAATTTTTTTTAATCTACTTAGAACACTCCAGTGAATGTTTTTTAGTTTGAAAGTTTTGCCCCAAAATGCTCAGAAGTAATTTCGAAAAAACTGATCATTTCGCGATCATGATCTTTTGACCCCCTAGAATTGAACTTTTTTATGGTCAAATTTTGGCTACCCCCCCGAATTCGAGGGTGAGGAATCTTTTTGTAATGTTAAGTTTTTTCATACGGTGAACTCACAGGACTTGGTCTTCGAAATAAAACCGAAAACATGATCTTTCCTGATCATGGCCTGATCAAATCGCTTTTTGAAAATTTTGAAATGCTCAAAAGTTGCCCCTTCTTAATAGAAGTCGATTAGTAAAAAAAAAATCGGGGGTCTCAAACAAAGTTTTAGAGAAAATCGGGAAAAACTGAAAAACACGATCTTTTATGATCAGGAAGCTGATCTCGAGAACTGGTTGCCCGATCGAGCCAATTTTTTTTTTAATCAACTCAGAATAGACCATTGCACATTTCTTACAATGAATGTTTATTAGAAAAATGCGTAGATTCGATTTTAAATATACTGATCTTTTCGCGATCATGATCTTGAGTTTTGACCCTCTAGACTTGAACTTTTTTATGTCCAAATTTTGGCTACCCCCCATAATTCTAGGGTGAGGAATCTTTTTGTGATGTTAAGTTTTTCCATATGGTGAACTCCCAGGACTTGGTCTTCGAAATAAAACCGAAAACACGATCTTTCCTGATCATGGCCTGATCAAATCGCTTTTTGAAAATTTCGAAATGCTCAAAAGTTGCCCCTTCATCATAGAAGTCGATTCGTAAAAAAAAAATCGGGGTTCTCAAACCAAGTTTTCGAGAAAATTGGAAAAAACAGAAAAACACAATCTTTAATGATCAGGTATCAGATCTGAGAACCGGTTGTCCGATCGAGCCAATTTTTTTTTTAATCGACTCAGGGCCTTGTTCTGAACGTTTCCTACAGTAATTGTTTATATCCAAAATGCTTAGTTACGAAGTCCGATCTTTGCGCGATCATGATCTTGCGTTTTGATCAGGAAGAATTCACTTTTTTGAAAATCTTTTAACGGGAATCATGACTAATGTGGGGTCGCTGAATCTTTTTGTAATGTTAAGTTTCTCGATTGGAGCAAGCCTTGAGTGTCCGATCCCTGATCAAAACTGATCTTTGCTGATCATGGTCAAGATCTTGATCGGACAACTTCAAACTCGAAGTTGTGAAGGTAAACCAATATGCTGCCTATCGATTGGCGCCGGTCCCAACTCCGTAGCATTAGCCGTTTTGGCTGTAGCTCCATAGCAACGTGGTTGCTAGGGAAGCGGACTTTTTGACTTCAAATTGGCCCTAGCCAGAGAACCGTAGACTTTTTTAACACATTATGTATGGCGAAAAGTTGTCTGGATAAATTTTGGGGGGTGGTCTAGGAACATCCTATTGTTCGTTTTCGCTTAGTTGCTGAGATCCTCTGGTCCCCCACATTCCAGGATTCTATAAAGGCATTCTGCTGGACTAGTTCCGTGGCCGGAATAGTGTTCGGTGTTCTGCGAACAGAGAACCTAATCGGTTTAGGGCCCTGACCGTCTAGACAAGTTTTTTCAAAATTATAAAAGAAACATTTTTATAGTCAAATTTTGTTTGTTTTTCTTTTAATTGGGGGCTGCCGCACCCAAACCGCCGCTTCTTTTCTGGGGGGGGTGCCGCTCCCAAACCAACGCATCTTTTTTTGGGGGCTGCCGCCCCCAAACCCCCGCACAGTATCATCAGATAATAAATTGACTATAAAGTATAAGCCTAAAGTATAGGAGCTGTATTGAATGTTAACCAAATAAATATATAAATTACTACAATATTATATAATTCAATCCTATTCAATCAAATATTATATATACATATATACTTTATACATATTCGATAAAATCCTATTAAAAATATTGCAAGTAACCAGGAAATTTAATATGTAGTGTGTATAATATATATATAGTATGTATAGTAATATGTATATCAATATATCAATGCTGAACACAGAATACAGGTCGACGCATGTCGATTTTACCCTGGAGAGGTATAATTTTGATTGAAACAATAATATTCATCCCCATCTGCTACAATTTGAAGAAGACTATTACATAATAATACCTATAATTAAAACAATTAATTATTATAATTCTATAGTTAACAAAAACAGTATATCATTCGGGGGATGGAATTTATAGGTCATCTAATTAATTGTTTAAAGATTAGCAAACAATACGATGTAATTGCATTGATAAAACCTATAAATAAAACTTGATATAAAATGTAAAATCGGGATGCAAAAGATCACTTTCTGAGCTACGAAAGGAAAATTGTATACAACTTGTCTGGATACAAGCGGTCCGTTTACCTTACAAAATGAAAAATACGAATGTGCGAAGTTAAGAACAGTCGGGGGGGGAAGTGTCCGGGGGGGAAGTGTCTGGGGGGGAAGTGTCCGGGGGGGAAGTGTCTGGGGGGGAAGTGTCCGGGGGGGAAGTGTCCGAGGGGGAAGTGTCTGGAGGGGAAGTGTCCTACTTGAGCGGGGGGGAATTGTCCGGGGGGAAGTGTCCGGGGGGGAAGTGTCCGAACACCCTCTCCAAATGGTCATTCCATGAGAGGCTGCCGAGGCCACTTTCCACGCTTCAGCTGCTTATGAGCTGTTTGCGAGGCTGATCCATTTGATTCCGCATCATCTCCCACTCACTGGTAATCCTCATCCTTAACCCGCATTAACATCACCCAGTCGGGATTCTATTTAAATCGCAAAAGATCGTTAGGCCATCTAATCTAAAAGTTTTATATTTTATTTAAATATATTTTAGTTTTGTGAGTAGATTCCGTAGGTGATTCGTCGTCGAGTCACCTACGGCTTTGGTATGGATACCACAGGAAGGTCAATGGAAATAATTATTTTATGGTTACGTTGTATATTTGATTCAATATCTCAAAACTATCTCAAGTACATTGAAGATAGTGCAAATACTTTCACCAATATAACCAATACGTCAAATACACCGAGTAAGCAGGAGAAAGTAAGTAAGTAAGAGAAAGGTGATATATGATGAAGCTAATCAATACATATGAATGAAAGAAAATACACCAATGAATCACATGCAACATCAATATTGATAACATCTGACTATCTTGTTGTTCACACCTTTCTCCTCCTCATCATATTCCGAGCACTGTAAGGGACGAGTTCATTGTATCTCCCCTACTGTACTAATAACATGCATTCACCAATATAATTGCACATCCTGTTGGGCTTAATTGGTAATAATACACAATCGCTTATGCTGTGAAATATACTATGCATTGTTTGCTCACTTCCTCTGCATAGTTAAAAGGTACACCTCTCTTACTAATCATCCGATCACACCCTTTTTAATTCCACTCTAGAGTAATTATTGCATCCGTGATTATTGCTCATCTATTGGTGTCACTATTGGTTTTATATTCGATCACACACCACCCTTTCATCATGCGATCTAATGTTACTCATCTCACTTCCGGTTCATATACTCACACTTATCATTATCAAGACTCATCCCGATGCCTTATTCACCTTTGTTGAGTAAAATAAAAGCGTCTCTTGACCATCTGATTATACTAACCCTTAATTATGTGATCAAATCATTCCAGATAAAAATTATAAATGTCGGGATAAGATTGATAAGACTGATGGTTCACCCGTGTGAGCCATGGTAGACCGCGGACCATCGAAATGACTGGTGGACCAGGCATATTCAATACTTTTTGACTGGTACTTAATGGGTTAACCTTATATAGCGAATATGTGATACGAATGGAAAGAATTCCAAATGTGCAAAAACATTTGAATTTGGTTGGGAAATAGCCGATAGACTACACATTTGAAGTGGGGGTCTTTCAAATTGGTGCATCGACGTAGTTCTAAACAAAACATATACTTACTCTCCTCTCTCGAAGTTATTATTCGCATTATCCAACATAAGTTTATCCGTTTCATCAGAATCTCCATATAGAATAATGAATACATTAGCATCAGTTCCGGCCCCTCTTACGTCACTGGTAGTAACAGCAATCTGGTAGGAACATTCTAAAACAAAAATACAACCATATAAGTTATGGCACGTCTTCATATGGCACATCTTGTCTCTTATATGACTAGTTAAAAACATACTCTGGTAAGAATAAGAACATTCTAGAAGAAAAATGTAAAGTTAATCACTATGATAATCCACAACATTCATTATGAACACTCAAAATAAAAGAATAATAAATACAAAAACCTATCCACATCAACAACCACTACCACCCACATCCACATCCACAACAACAACAACAACATAAAAAGTTAAACATCTGCGACAAAACTATCGGAATACCTACCGGTAGCATGTATCGCAGCAATATCATCTCCGGCGTCACCACTCTCAATCACAGCAGAAATGTGTTCGGTTTCACCTTTGCTTGTCGTAGATGATGACGAAGAAGAGCTATGTGATTTCCTATCTTCAACAGCCTCATCTATAATATCTTCGATTTTTTCAACAATTTCATCAGTAATTTCCTCGATGTCATCAACAATCTCATCGGGATGTTCATCATCAACAGCTTCATCGATAATATCTTCGATTTTATCAACAATTTCATCAGTAATTTCATCGATGTCATCAACAATCTCATCGGGATGTTCATCATCAACAGCTTCATCGATAACATCTTCGATTTTTTCAACGATTTCATCAGTAATTTCTTCGATCTTATCAACTACCTCATCGTGGTGTTCATCATCATCATTAACTTCATCAATAATATCTTCGATTTTATCAACAATTTCAGCCACATTGTCTTCCAAGCCCCCAATAACCTGATCAGGATGATCTTCTGATTCACTATTAGAAATACTACTACTGGATTTCGTTTTTTCGTTAACAATATCTTCATCGTGTAGAACTTCTTCAGATTTCGTCTCAACTTCACTATCAGATGAAGACGAACTACTGCTGTTGCTATGCGATTTAGTCTCTAAAACAGCATCATCAATATTATTTACGGTTTCTATATATTCTACATCTTTGATGATGGTGTCTCCTTTATCAGGAAATAGATGGACCTCAATAGCCCCATCCAGTTCGCTCTCATCCAACCACCGACCGCATATAAACACGTCTTTAGTATCGGTAGTTAGGTTATTAACTTCCACCTTATCGCAATGCCAACCGGCACCAAATCCTTTACCATCGTGACCAATTCGGATTTTAGAAATTTCTCCAAGGTTACTCAGGTTGAAGGTAAATTCATCGACACTGGAAAACGAAATAAAACTTTGAAAATAACAAGCGGAAAGAGAACTAGTCGCCCCTAAAACATCCAAAATACTTGTGTAATGTAGGAATTATACCTCACAGATCTATAAAATATCCAAACTGCATTACAATATGAGGTCAAGACAATATTTTGTGATAATGAGAAATAAATTACATATTTTCAAGGTCTAGGATTAAAATATGGTTGTTAGATTGGCAGCCCTTGTAGTACAGGTACAACGGTTGCGCATCCAGGTTACAAATAGGCCTATGGTTACACAATATTAATAATTAAGACCGAATATAAGTTCATAAGACCGAATATAAGTTCATAAGACCGTATATAAGTTCATAAGACCGAATATAAGTTCATAAGACCCAATATAAGTTCATAAGACATAGTTATAAGATAAGTTCATAGTCAAAATATTATAATTAATTCGCAGTTTAAAGGTGGACATATTAGAACTTCTACAAGTAACTATTAATAAATATTACAATGGTAATCAACCGATTAGCCGATTAGTCTTCAGTTCTTTAATTGCAATAGTATTGCGGTACATGTCCACTAGGACGCAGGGTGGACTGGTTGAAGGCATTCTCTGATGTTAAAGACATCGGGAGGCACATCATCAACACCACAAGAACCAATCGTGTCAGACATCGGGAGGCACATCATCAACACCACAAGAACCAATCGTGTCAGACATCGGGAGGCACATCATCAACACCACAAGACCCAATCGTGTCAGAGATAATTGTATCAGATCTCGATTGTTATTTAGCACGAAATGAGCCTTCCAGCCTGCCAAGCGCTCAACTGGAGAATCAGCCTTTCCCTTTGGAATTGGTCGGCTTTTTCGTCAGGAAAGCAGGTGGATTGCTTGCATGGCTTCGGCAGATTTACTACTTTTATCAGCAGCATTTATAGCATCAACCATCATCCTGGCCTGCTGACTGATTAGCTCTGCTTTATTGAGTATTGCCTGTTGGGAGATTTCAATGTAGCTTTCCTGTGTTGGCGTTTCCAGCAAGTACTAGAGGGAAACTGATGTGGTCTACTACTACTACTACTACTAGGATCGGCATGCTGCATTGCAGCTGCATTTTTAAGAATGCTGTGCCGGCTTGTCAACAAAATTGCACCGCCACAACTCCCTATCACCCATGACATTTGCTAGATCATCCGCATCTTCAAGGCCAGTGTCCTTTAAGATGCGTCTCAAGAAAGTCATGGGCTGTCCACCATGCTTATTCACTCCATGAGGCTGCCAAAGTACAAGATTATGCACTGGCTGGTCCTCACGGCGAAAGCAATGTCCTGCAAAGCGGAGGCGATTTTGTTCTAGTGTCAAGCTTGGGGGAACCAATGAGACACCTCCAATGTTATATAGTGTCTGGTTGGAGATGTGTGCATTGTACTTGACACAATGAACCCGGCGTAGCATTCTTGTGAATGTGCCATACAGAGATTTGGTGTCCTCAGCAGTTAGAGCCCAGCATGGACTCCCGTGGTCTATCTGAGACTTATTACCACTCGATCCCACATGGGAATACAGCTTTCCAGGTCGAATAGAAATTTGTATTAGCAGAAAACAATTCTTTTGTCAAAATAAAATCTTACAAATGACCTCATTTCGGTTTACATTAGCACTGTAAACCCAAGGGTTGTAAGACGATCTTGGAATTGATTAGGCCGAAATAATTGTTAATAACTTACTCTCCTCTTTCGAAGTTATTATTCGCATTATCCAACATAAGTTTATCCGTTTCACCAGAATCTCCATAGAGAATAACAAAAACATTAGCATCAGTTCCGGCCCCTCTGACGTCACTGGTAGTAACAGCAATCTGGTAAGAACATTCTGGAACAAAAATATAACCGTATAAGTTATGGCAAGTCTTCCGTCATTGGTAGTAGTAACACTCTGGTAAGAAGATTCTAGTGAGCGGACACCAAAAAATATATATTACTTATTTCTTTCATAATCACTTTTAAGCATGTTAAACAACTATATAGTCACAGTCACAACCCATTTCCACATTCATTTAGTGTAGTCTGTCGTCAAAAGTATGTCAATTATTTACATAATAAGTAATCAACAAGGGGGACTACAAGGCTGAATTTATCCGCTGGTGGTACAATATATCCTCTTCCTTCAAGATGAAACATGATCGTATTCTGAGATTTTTCAATGTACCCTAGGGGTGGTGAGGTACTGCAGTTGGAATCTGATTGCTGGCTATTCGAACCTTCGTGAACTTAATGGCCATACAGTTACACGTTCGAGGGGCCTTCGCGCAGCACGAGGACCTATATTAGAAAGTACATTATCTAATCTCTATTAGATATACGAAAACTGTCTTTCCTAAAATATATGAGTGAAGGCGATGCTATCAGTTTGTGATAAACTAGTTGTAAAAACAGGGATCCATTTCAGTTTGCCCTTACACACTTTAACTGTCATTTGTAAACCTTCTAACTAGGGCTATTTAAGTTAAGTATAAAATTTTTAGTTTTACAATACTCTTCTCCTTCATTAGCCTCGTTGCGCTCGTCCTGTTTTGTCTTAAAATAATTTTCCTAAACGGAGACTAACTATCTTTATAACTATGTAAAGTCTCGAAACTGTGAGAGTAACTGCTGATTTATGGCAGATAGATACTCGTATCTACTGTAAACTCGTTGCGTTCGTTCATTTTGTACCAAACTTCCGATTCTTTCTAAACTTTTGCCGGACTACATACGTACCAAGTTTCGTTTAATTTTATCTAGGAATAACCGAGTTATTAGCGATCAATCTTTACGACGACGACAGACGACGACGACGACAGACAACTCGTTTGGCACCCATATGCTAAGGCTTCACTCACTTCGTGGCTCGCCCCACACAAAATCCAGTACACATTAGAATAGAGGCGCCTAGGGGGAGGGGGGGGGGGGTGTATGTCAGACCGGCGCCGTGTCTTACCAGTCAAGCTGTTTTTTGTTCTCACTATTCTGGTGCAATATATTTGGTATCGGTACTCGTTAAGTTCAAAGTCTATATTCCGTAACACTATAACTTATATTTGAATATTGTGTCGCTCCACTATATGTATGTCGCTCCACTACACCAAGGTTCCACCTTGGTGTAGTGGTTGCATTGAATTCACATCTCCCGTAGGTCGTGGGTTCGATCCTCACATAGGCCAGGGCAGTTTTTGTTTCGGCACGAATGCTTTAAAGGGGCCAGCCAGGGCGCATCTCATTGCCTTGCATCCTTAAGTGGTAGCTAAATGAGTACTGGAGTTTCCTCTGGGAGGTAAGGTTCTGGGGGGACCGCACTGGAAATATGTCGTCAGACTTTTTGCGTAATACCTGGCCTAGCAGCCGAAGAAAATTTACTTTTACTTTTTATGTACTTACTTATTCGTCCCTGCCCTGCTATGAATTCTGTGTGTAAATCGGAACTTTATAATAATATAATTTATTAAACCAAAAATATTGGTACAGTAAAAAACAAGGTACAAAATTTCACATATGCATATGGTATTACGAAGAGATTACGCACGATTAATTAAGATTGCTGTAATAATATAAACTTTTAGAGTTCGCTCTACAAGATATGAGATGGTACTGCGACGCAGTACCGCTCGCCACAGAGTCTACAACAGCAACTACTTTATGACTTTATGACAACTATTGTGTAATCTGTACACATTTTTAAAATGATGTCGCCGCGTGCGAATTAAATAAACGAATAATAAATAATGTGTGGTTATTTGTGGTTTTTTTCATTTAGTTTGCAGGGTAAAACCCCAAGTTACACTTCCTAATTGTATAATACATTATGTACAAAAGACAATTTAATCAAACTCAGTAATACTGTACATACAAAATGATTTTACGAAGAAATAATATTTGGCGTTTTCGCTGACATCATGTTTGCTGCTTCGAGTTTCTGCAATCGGGCGGGAAGATACGAGCGGTGTCTATCTATATCGATTCCATTCAATTATAATACTGGTTAATATTATATTAATATTAATCTTTAATTAATAATAATTAACATACATAAAATTCGCGGATATCTTTGAAATGTTTTATTTTAGGTGTGCCGTCAAGCGTGGGGCTGTCCCGGAGTGTGGTAGGATCTTGGGGAGAGGGGAGAGGGGGGGGGGGGGGGGGTGCGTCACAGCACTGGTTTATTAATCATTATCTCATTATCATCAGGGTCACCATCACATTACTAGTATTGGACTACAAGATGGTGTTCCTTACATAATCGTCAGTACTATTTTAATTTAACTAGGAACCGAGTAGGTTCATTTCTTAATGGTCAAATTTTTTCGCGAATATTGTGAATTAAATTAATAATTAAAATAAATAATAGTAGCTTTATTTATACATTATGTTAAAAGAATAACAATCTAGGTAGGCCTAATTGTCCAAGATAACATACATGATTACCCCTAAATTTATTTCCATGGGGGTCATTACCGACATACCAACAGACAGACAGACAGACAGACACACACAAAATTCCACTAAACTCTAAACCTGACGTCGGAAATGTTATCTCCGACCGGAAAACCCATGTAACGTCTTTGTAATATTATTGCAAATTTAATCAATTCGGCAACCAATGTAAGCTAAAATCATATCTCGCCGATAATGTACGTTCTAGTCTCCCGGACATGCAAAGATAAACAGGTCTATCAACATACCTTTTGTACCATCAGTGTCATCGCCAGCTGATTCTTCTATTTCATCGGCTTTAATTTCTATACTATACTTCCGGCTCTCTTCGGCTTCATGTCTGGATGATCTGGAAGAGTGTGAACTGTTACTTCTTGACTTCATTTCTGTAACTACTTCATCAATAATGTCTATTACTTCTTTAGGCTTTTCCTCAACTGCACTATGCGACGATGATGAACTACTACTACTACTATTACTTCGGGACTTTATATTACCCACAATGTTAACATCATCAACTTCAACAGTTTTTGTTTCTTCATGAATTCTAATCAAGTCGACCTCTAAAGCCCCATCCATTTCGCTCTTATCCAACCACCGACCGCATATAAACACGTCTTTAGTATCGGTAGTTAGGTTATTAACTTCCACCTTATCGCAATGCCAACCGGCACCAAATCCTTTACCATCGTGACCAATTCGGATTTTAGAAATTTCTCCAAGGTTATTCAGGTTGAAGGTAAATTCGTCATCTCTTGAAAAAACAAACAATATAATATTACAGTTGGCTATAGAGCTATAGACAATCAATGCACTTCCATTAAAAAAAAAGTAATAACTAATCTTCGGCCGTTAGACCGAGGTAACTACGCAAAAAGTCTGACGACTTATTTCCAGTGCGGTTCCCCCAGATTAAATGCAAGGCAGAGATGCGCCCTGACTGGTCCCTTCAAAGCAGTCGTGCCGAAACTAAAACTGGCCCGGCCCATGCGAGGATCGAACCCAAGCCCTATGAGAGATGTGAATTCAGCGCAACTACTATACCACGGTGGAACCTATTATTGGTGTTATGGGTGTATGAGTGGTTTCATACCATTATAACTTTTTGTTGGGCACAGCTTTTGCAAAGTCGGCAAGGTACTGTAGGGTTGAGCACAGTGGCAGCATATGATAGTATTGACAGATGGGAGGCCATGAGGAGGTAAATTGCGGACATACAAGCTATCAGGTACTATTTCCAGGTCTATCTTTTACCTGAGCCGCTAGCTGAAAAGTTAGAGCGTCAGACATTCCCACGTACGGGACAGTGTCACGTACGGGACAGCACCACGTACAGGACAGCGTCACGTACGGGACAGTGTCACGTACGGGACAGCACCACGTACGGGACAGCGTCACGTACGGGACAGCGTCACGTACGGGACAGCACCACGTACGGGGCAGCGTCACGTACGGGACAGCACCACGTACGGGATAGCACCACGTACGGGATAGCACCACGTACGGGACAGCGTCACGTACGGGACAGCGTCACGTACGGGAAAGCGTCACGTACGGGACAGCACCACGTACGGGACAGCGTCACGTACGGGACAGCACCACGTACGGGACAGCACCACGTAAGGGACAGCGTCACGTACGGGACAGCACCACGTACGGGACAGCACCACGTACGGGACAGCGTCACGTACGGGACAGCGTCACGTACGGGACAGCGTCACGTACGGAACTACTACTAGTATCGGCATGCTGCATTGCAGCTGCATTTTTAAGAATGCTGTGCCGGCTTGTCGACAAAATTGCACCGCCACAACTACCTATCACCCATGACATTTGCTAGATCACCCGCATCTTTAAGGCCAGTGTCCTTTAAGATGCGTCTCAAGAGAGTCATGGGCTGTCCACCATGCTTATTCACTCCATGAGGCTGCCAAAGTACAAGATTATGCACTGGCTGGTCCTCACGGCGAAAGCAATGTCCTGCAAAGCGGAGGCGATTTTGTTCTAGTGTCAAGCTTGGGGGAACCAATGAGACACCTCCAATGTTATATAGCGTCTGGTTGGAGATGTGTGCATTGTACTTGACACAATGAACCCGGCGTAGCATTCTTGTGAATGTGCCATCCAGAGATTTGGTGTCCTTAGCAGTTAGAGCCCAGCATGGACTCCCATAGAGGAGTACTGGAACTACTGCTGCTCTAAATAATCGGACCTTAAGTTTCCGAATAATTCTCGGTGACTTCCAAATCCTGGAAAGCCTATTCAAGGCGGCCCATGCCTTTCCCTTACGTATTCGAAGGTCCTCACCTGACTTCAGGATCCATGATCCCAGGTAACAGAAGTCGTCCACATGCTCAAGCATACCATCCTTTGAGCTTATGCTCATCCGATCAGAGACTTGCTGAGAACTTTCAAAGTTAACTGTCAAAATTTTGGTCTTTCTGGAGTTGATAAAAAGACCAACACTAGAAGCAGCATGTTCTAATGAGCTGAGGAGCCGTTGGGCTCCCTCTAGTGATTCTGAGAGTACTCCTAAGTCATCGGCAAAGTCTAGATCAGTTAGGTACTTGGCAGGATTTCCTCGACTTCTGGTGTCAGTAGGTGGAGTTATCATCACCCCATCATCATTATGATGATCTAAGGACATGCGTAGAACATAGTCAACCACATATATGAACAAGAATGGTGCAAGTGTGTCTCCCTGGAGGACGCCCCATAACACTTCAAATGGTTCTGTGTCACCATCAACAGTAGACACAAATGTTGTCGAACCATCGTATACTGATCTGATTGAAGCAATAATTTCATCAGGAATCCCATAAAATGAAAGTATGCTGAACATACGTGAGCGGGAGACTGAATCAAAGGCCTTGAAGAAGTCAACAAAGATAACAGCCAGATGCCTGTGATTCTTTTTTGATAACTCTTCAATTATCCTTCTAAGTGCCAAAATGGGCTCCATGGTCCCACGATCTTTACGGAACCCATTCTGGTTTCCACGGAGCAGTCTCTCAATGGGATCCCTGATGCGATTTAATAGAATTCTATTGTATAGCTTTGCAGCAATCGAGATCAATGAGATTCCCAGAAAAGAACCATAGAGTGTTAGGTTGCCCTTTCTTGGGAACTGGCACCAACTTATTTGTTTTCATTTCTTGTGGGACTCTTGTTGTACGGTACATGTCTACTATGATGGGATAGATGAGCTTTAAACACTCAGTATTTTAAAGACCTCAGGGGGAACACCATCTACTCCACTGGCACGATTGGTCTTAATGCTCTTTGCTGCAGCCTTCACTTCTGCAAAGGAGATATCACCAATGGGAATATCTGGGAGTACAGACTCAGACACTTTTACTTCTATAAAGTTATCAGGCAATACCCTGTCATTACTGTACGGGACACCGTCACGTACGGGACAGCGTCACGTACGGGACACCGTCACGTACGGGACAGCGTAACGTACGGGACAGCGTCACGTACGCGGCAGCGTCACGTACGGGACAGCGTCACGTACGGGACAGCGTCACGTACGGGACAGCGTCACGTACGGGACAGCGTCACGTACGGGACAGCGTCACGTACGGGACAGCGTCACGTACGGGACAGCGTCACGTACGGGACGCTTTTTCGGGTTAAATGTGACATTAAAATGAAAATTCTTACGACAGTTAAAATATTGAGTTGCAATAAAACAAAGATTAGTATCAGAGTATCACCCCATTAGGATAACTTAATTATTAGTTAGAGCTTGCTACAGTAGTTGGGGTGTATTGCCAAGTTATTAAGAAGTCTAAACGATGAATGGTGTAAAATTAATTCCTTCCCAAATAAAAACAAAAAGTAAAGGTACATACAGTACATATTTATTTCACTTCAAAGCATGCTAACAGCTATGATATAATATCATTAAAAGCAAATTAAAATAACTTTTAATATACATTTTAATCATCAGCGTTCTATAACGCCACACAACGAGTTACTTCGATTAGCTTCCTAACTTAAACTATAGAAATGATTGGTTTACATTTACAGTTTAAGCAACGCGTTCCAGGTACCACCCAAGTCCATAGGTCCAACTACCAAACACCCTTCCCAGTTCCTATTTCAGTATTGGCATTCACTCATGTATGTAAAGTTACTATTATCAACGAATTCTATATACCAATAAATATACTCACTTTCCTCTCTCGAAGTTATTCTTTTTGTTATCCAACAAAAGTTTATCAGTTTCTCCCAAGAGACCGAAAATGATTATAAATACATTGGCATCGGTTCCTGCGTTTCTTACATTGCTAGTAGTAACAACTATTTGGTAACAACATTCTAAAAAAATGGTTATTTACTGTAAAACAATAGCGAATTATTCATTAACCACTTACAGTAACTCTTATATATATATAAAGTTCTCGCAAAACGTGATAGAATCGTTGCGCTCGCTCTGAAAATAAAATACACTCGGGTCATAACGCTGAAAAGTGCTAATTTTCATTCAATGATGTAAACAGTTATTTTTGCTATGTAAATTGCGCGTCTATAGCGGAGTCTGTAGTCGAACACACTCACTCACACAGACACTCACTTAACGACAGACACTTACTTACACAGACACTCACTTAAGGGGGGGGGGGGGGGGGGGGGGGGGGGGTGGTACACCATTTTGGTCCAAAATATGTCGACATTTCTTTATAGTCTATTATAATGCACCATTGAATGGTGTTTCCAAATCTGAAAACCGCTATTTAATAGCTCTTTTTGTTTTCAAGTTATAACAATTTCAATTTAGGGAATCCTATTGAAATTACTATTACTATGTATAATGAAAGGTCGATTATCTCCAAATATTTTTTTTATGAAATTGTCAACTTCAAAACCCTACTACTTCTACAATTTTTGGTTTTTTTAGTAGGATTTTTTTATTTTTTTATTTTTTTAGTAAGGTTTTTTAGTAATTAGTCTGAAACTTTCTGTGGCTGTCTAGATAGCAACCCTGCATAAAAGTATCAGACAACTTTTCGAAATTTTTTGTTAATAAAATTTAATACTATTTATAAAAAACCTAAAAATTTGCATAAATTTGCAGCGCCACCTAGCGATGCAGAATTATTTTCACAAAATTTCGCCTGATAGTTATGTTGCCCCATCTTTGATATATCATATAAAAAAACTTTCATGTGATTAGGTTCAAAACTGTAAAAGCCTTAGGGTTTTAAGCGCAGCCAAGTGTTTTTTATTGTTAACTAGTATTAACTAATAATAAATAGCGAAAAAAAAAATTTCTGACCTGTCATGTAGAATAACATCTTAGGCAGTAGGCACCTATATGCCAAATTTTAGCCAAAACCAAACAATTTTGAAACGCTGAGAGTGATTGATGTCAGACACTCACTTAACGACAGACACTCACTTACACAGACACTCACTTCACGACAGACACCTCACTTATACACAGACGCTCACTCACACAGACACTCACTCACACAGACACTCACTTACACAGACACTCACTCACACAGACACTCACTCACACAAACACTCAATTACACAGACACTCACTCACACAGACACTCACTCACACAGACACTCACTCACACAGACACTCACTTACGCAGACACTCACTCACATAGACACTCACTCACACAGACACTCACTTACACAGACACTCACTCACACAGACACTCACTCACACAGACACTCACTTACACAGACACTCACTCACACGGACACTCACTCACACAGACACTCACTCAAACAGACACTCACCCACACAGACACTCACTCACACAGACACTCACTCACACAGACACTCATTTACACAGACACTCACTCACACAGACACTCACTCACACAGACACTCACTTACACAGACACTCACTCACACAGACACTCACTCACACAAACACTCAATTACACAGACACTCACTCACACAGACACTCACTCACACAGACACTCACTCACACAGACACTCAATTACGCAGACACTCACTCACATAGACACTCACTCACACAGACACTCACTTACACAGACACTCACTCACACAGACACTCACTCACACAGACACTGACTTACACAGACACTCACTCACACGGACACTCACTCACACAGACACTCACTCAAACAGACACTCACCCACACAGACACTCACTCACACAGACACTCACTCACACATACACTCACTCACACAGACACTCACTCCACAGACACTCACTCACACAGACACTCACTCACACAGACACTCAGTTACAAAGACACTCACTCACACAGACACTCACTTACACAGACACTCACTCACATAGACACTCACTCACACAGACACTCACTTACACAGACACTCACTCACACAGACACTCACTCACACAGACACTCATTTACAAAGACACTCACTCACACAGACACTCACTTACACAGACACTCACTCACATAGACTCTCACTCACACAGACACTCACTTACACAGACACTCACTCACACAGACACTCACTCACACAGACACTCACTTACACAGACACTCACTCACACAGACACTCAATTACTCAGACACTCACTCACACAGACACTCACTCACACAGACACTCACTTACACAGACACTCACTTAACGACAGACACTCACTCACACAGAAACCCACTTACACAGACACTCACTTACAAAGACACTCACTTACACAGACACTCACACCCCTTCACTTACACAGACACTCACTTAACGACAGACACTCATTTACACAGACACTCACTTAACGACAGACACTCACTTACACAGACACTCGCTTAACGAGAGACACTCACTCACATAGACACTCATTTACATAGACACTCACTTACACAGACACTCACTTACACAAACACTCACCTACACAGAAAGGCACTTACACAGACATTCACTTACACAGACACTCACTCACACAGGCACTCAATTACACAGACACTCACTTAACGACAGACACTCACTTACACAGACACTCACTTAACGACAGACACTCATTTACACAGACACTCACTTTCACAGACACTCACTTACACAGACACTTACTCACACAGACACTCATTTATTACACAGACACTCACTTAACGACAGAGACTCACTTACATAGACATTCACTTACACAGACGCTCACACAGACGCTCACACAGACACTCACTTACACAGACACTCACTTAACGACTAACACTCACTTACACAGACACTCACTTCACGACAGACACTCACTTGCACAGACACTCACTTACACAGACACTCACTTAATGACAGACACTCACTTACACAGACACTCACTTAACGACAGACACTCCCTTACACAGACACTCACTTAAACAGACATTCACTTACACAGACATTCACTTACACAGACACTCATTTACACAGATACTCACTTAACGACAGACACTCACTCACACAGACACTCCCTTACACAGACACTCACTTAACGACAGACACTCACTTACACAGACACTCACTTCACGACAGACACTCACTTCACGACAGACACTCACTTGCACAGACACTCACTTACACAGACACTCACTTAATGACAGACACTCACTTACACAGACACTCACTTACACAGACACTCACTTAACGACAGACACTCCCTTACACAGACTCTCACTTACACAGACACTCACTTGCACAGATACTCACTTACACAGACACGCACTTACACAGACACTCACTTAACGACAGACATTCACAAACACAGACACTCACTTAACAAAAGACACTCACTTACACAGATACTCACTTACACAGATACTCACTTAACGACAGACACTCACTTACACAGGCACTCCCTTACACAGACATTCACTTACACATACACTCACTTAACGACAGACACTCACTTACACAGACACGCACTTACACAGACACTCACTTAACGACAGACATTCACTAACACAGACACTCACTTAACAAAAGACACTCACTTACACAGATACTCACTTACACAGATACTCACTTAATGACAGACACTCACTTACACAGGCACTCCCCTACACAGACATTCACTTACACATACACTCACTTAACGACAGACACTCACTTAACAGACACTCACTTAACGACAGACACTCACTTACACAGACTCTCACTTACACAGACACTTACACAGACACTCACTTACACAGACACTCACTTACACAGGCACTCACTTAACGACAGACACTCACTTACACACTCACTTACACAGACACTCACATAACGACATACACTCACTTATACAGACATTCACTTACACAGACACTCACTTACACAGACACTCACTTACACAGACACTCACTTAACGACAGACACTCACTTACACAGAGACTCACTTACACTGACACTCACTTACACAGACACTCACTTACACAGAAACTCACTCACACAGACACACACTCACACAGACACTCACTTACACAGACACTAAGTTACCCAAACACTCAACGACACACACTCACTCACACAGACACTCACTTACACAGACACTCACACAGACACTCACTTACACAGAGACTCACTTACTCAGACACTCCCTCACACTGACACTAACTCACACAGACACTCACTTACACAGACACTCACTTACACAGACACTCACTAAACGACAGACACTCACTTACACAGACACTCACTAACACAGACACTCACTTACACAGACACTCACTTAACGACAGACACTCACTTACACAGACTCTCACTTACACAGACACTCACTTACACAGACACTCACTCACACAGACACTCACTCACACAGACACTCACTTACACAGACACTCACTTACACAGACAGACACTCACATACACAGACACTCACTCACACAGACACTCACTTACACAGACACTCACTTACACAGACACTCACTTAACGACAGACACTCACTTACACAGACACTCACTTACACAGACACTCACTTACACAGACACTCACTCACACAGACACTCACTTACACAGACACTCACTCACACAGACACTCACACAGACACTCACTTACACAGACACTCACTCACACAGACACTCACTCACACAGACACTCACTCACACAGACACTCACTCACACAGACACTCACTCACACAGACACTCACTTACACAGACACTCACTTACACAGACACTCACTCACACAGACACTCACTTACACAGACACTCAATTACACAGACACTCAATTACACAGACACTCACTCACACAGACACTCACTCACACGGACACTCACTTACACAGACACTCACTCACAGACACTCACTCACACAGACAATCAATTACACAGACACTCACTCACACAGACACTCACTCACACAGACATTCACTTACACAGACACTCACTAACACAGACACTCACTCTCACAGACACTCACTTACACAGAAACTCACTCACACAGACACTCACTCACACAGACACTCACTCACACAGACACTCACTTACACAGACACTCACTAACACAGACACTCAGTTACACAGACACTCACTTACACAGACACTCACTTAACGACAGACACTCACTTACACAGACACTCACTTAACGACAGACACCCACTTACACAGACACTCACTCACACAGACACTCACTCACACAGACACTCACTTACACAGACACTCACTTACACAGACACTCACTTAACGACAGACACTCACTTATACAGACACTCACTTAAAGACAGACACTCACTTAACGACAGACACTCACTTTCACAGACACTCACTCACACAGACACTCACTTACACAGACACTCACTCACACAAACACTTACTTACACAGACACTCACTTACACAGACACTCACTCACACAGACACTGACTCACACAGACACTCACTTACACAGACACTCACTTACACAGACACTCACTCACACAGACACTCACTTACACAGACACTCACTTACACAGACACTCACTCACACATACACTCACTCACACAGACACTCACTTACACAGACACTCACTCACACAGACACTCACTCACACAGACACTCAGTTACAAAGACACTCACTCACACAGACAGTCACTTACACAGACACTCACTCACATAGACACTCACTCACACAGACACTCACTTACACAGACACTCACTCACACAGACACTCACTCACACAGACACTCAGTTACAAAGACACTCACTCACACAGACACTCACTTACACAGACACTCACTCACATAGACACTCACTCACACAGACACTCACTTACACAGACACTCACTCACACAGACACTCACTCACACAGACACTCACTTACACAGAAACTCACTCACACAGACACTCAATTACACAGACACTCACTCGCACAGACACTCACTCACACAGACACTCACTTACACAGACACTCACTCACACAGACACTCACTCACACAGACACTCACTCACACAGACACGCACTCACACAGACACTCACTTACACAGACACTCACACACACAGACACTCACTCACACAGACACTCAATTACACAAACACTTAGTTACACAGACACTCACTTAACGACAGACACTCACTTAACGACAGACACTCACTTACACAGACACTCACTCACACAGACACTCACTTACACAGACACTCACACAGACACTCACTCACACAGACACTCACTTACACAGACACTCACACACACAGACACTCACTCACACACACACTCACTTACACAGACACTCACTCACACAGACACTCACTCACACAGATACTCATTTACACAGACGCTCACTCACACAGACACTCACTCACACAGACACTCACTTACACAGACACTCACTCACACAGACACTCACTCACACAAACACTCAATTACACAGACACTCACTCACACAGACACTCACTCACACAGACACTCACTCACACAGACACTCAATTACGCAGACACTCACTCACATAGACACTCACTCACACAGACACTCACTTACACAGACACTCACTCACACAGACACTCACTCACACAGACACTCACTTACACAGACACTCACTCACACGGACACTCACTCACACAGACACTCACTCAAACAGACACTCACCCACACAGACACTCACTCACACAGACACTCACTCACACAGACACTCATTTACACAGACACTCACTCACACAGACACTCACTCACACAGACACTCACTTACACAGACACTCACTCACACAGACACTCACTCACACAAACACTCAATTACACAGACACTCACTCACACAGACACTCACTCACACAGACACTCACTCACACAGACACTCAATTACGCAGACACTCACTCACATAGACACTCACTCACACAGACACTCACTTACACAGACACTCACTCACACAGACACTCACTCACACAGACACTGACTTACACAGACACTCACTCACACGGACACTCACTCACACAGACACTCACTCAAACAGACACTCACCCACACAGACACTCACTCACACAGACACTCACTCACACATACACTCACTCACACAGACACTCACTCCACAGACACTCACTCACACAGACACTCACTCACACAGACACTCAGTTACAAAGACACTCACTCACACAGACACTCACTTACACAGACACTCACTCACATAGACACTCACTCACACAGACACTCACTTACACAGACACTCACTCACACAGACACTCACTCACACAGACACTCATTTACAAAGACACTCACTCACACAGACACTCACTTACACAGACACTCACTCACATAGACTCTCACTCACACAGACACTCACTTACACAGACACTCACTCACACAGACACTCACTCACACAGACACTCACTTACACAGACACTCACTCACACAGACACTCAATTACTCAGACACTCACTCACACAGACACTCACTCACACAGACACTCACTTACACAGACACTCACTTAACGACAGACACTCACTCACACAGAAACCCACTTACACAGACACTCACTTACAAAGACACTCACTTACACAGACACTCACACCCCTTCACTTACACAGACACTCACTTAACGACAGACACTCATTTACACAGACACTCACTTAACGACAGACACTCACTTACACAGACACTCGCTTAACGAGAGACACTCACTCACATAGACACTCATTTACATAGACACTCACTTACACAGACACTCACTTACACAAACACTCACCTACACAGAAAGGCACTTACACAGACATTCACTTACACAGACACTCACTCACACAGGCACTCAATTACACAGACACTCACTTAACGACAGACACTCACTTACACAGACACTCACTTAACGACAGACACTCATTTACACAGACACTCACTTTCACAGACACTCACTTACACAGACACTTACTCACACAGACACTCATTTATTACACAGACACTCACTTAACGACAGAGACTCACTTACATAGACATTCACTTACACAGACGCTCACACAGACGCTCACACAGACACTCACTTACACAGACACTCACTTAACGACTAACACTCACTTACACAGACACTCACTTCACGACAGACACTCACTTGCACAGACACTCACTTACACAGACACTCACTTAATGACAGACACTCACTTACACAGACACTCACTTAACGACAGACACTCCCTTACACAGACACTCACTTAAACAGACATTCACTTACACAGACATTCACTTACACAGACACTCATTTACACAGATACTCACTTAACGACAGACACTCACTCACACAGACACTCCCTTACACAGACACTCACTTAACGACAGACACTCACTTACACAGACACTCACTTCACGACAGACACTCACTTCACGACAGACACTCACTTGCACAGACACTCACTTACACAGACACTCACTTAATGACAGACACTCACTTACACAGACACTCACTTACACAGACACTCACTTAACGACAGACACTCCCTTACACAGACTCTCACTTACACAGACACTCACTTGCACAGATACTCACTTACACAGACACGCACTTACACAGACACTCACTTAACGACAGACATTCACAAACACAGACACTCACTTAACAAAAGACACTCACTTACACAGATACTCACTTACACAGATACTCACTTAACGACAGACACTCACTTACACAGGCACTCCCTTACACAGACATTCACTTACACATACACTCACTTAACGACAGACACTCACTTACACAGACACGCACTTACACAGACACTCACTTAACGACAGACATTCACTAACACAGACACTCACTTAACAAAAGACACTCACTTACACAGATACTCACTTACACAGATACTCACTTAATGACAGACACTCACTTACACAGGCACTCCCCTACACAGACATTCACTTACACATACACTCACTTAACGACAGACACTCACTTAACAGACACTCACTTAACGACAGACACTCACTTACACAGACTCTCACTTACACAGACACTTACACAGACACTCACTTACACAGACACTCACTTACACAGGCACTCACTTAACGACAGACACTCACTTACACACTCACTTACACAGACACTCACATAACGACATACACTCACTTATACAGACATTCACTTACACAGACACTCACTTACACAGACACTCACTTACACAGACACTCACTTAACGACAGACACTCACTTACACAGAGACTCACTTACACTGACACTCACTTACACAGACACTCACTTACACAGAAACTCACTCACACAGACACACACTCACACAGACACTCACTTACACAGACACTAAGTTACCCAAACACTCAACGACACACACTCACTCACACAGACACTCACTTACACAGACACTCACACAGACACTCACTTACACAGAGACTCACTTACTCAGACACTCCCTCACACTGACACTAACTCACACAGACACTCACTTACACAGACACTCACTTACACAGACACTCACTAAACGACAGACACTCACTTACACAGACACTCACTAACACAGACACTCACTTACACAGACACTCACTTAACGACAGACACTCACTTACACAGACTCTCACTTACACAGACACTCACTTACACAGACACTCACTCACACAGACACTCACTCACACAGACACTCACTTACACAGACACTCACTTACACAGACAGATACTCACATACACAGACACTCACTCACACAGACACTCACTTACACAGACACTCACTTACACAGACACTCACTTAACGACAGACACTCACTTACACAGACACTCACTTACACAGACACTCACTTACACAGACACTCACTCACACAGACACTCACTTACACAGACACTCACTCACACAGAAACTCACACAGACACTCACTTACACAGACACTCACTCACACAGACACTCACTCACACAGACACTCACTCACACAGACACTCACTCACACAGACACTCACTCACACAGACACTCACTTACACAGACACTCACTTACACAGACACTCACTCACACAGACACTCACTTACACAGACACTCAATTACACAGACAATCAATTACACAGACACTCACTCACACAGACACTCACTCACACGGACACTCACTTACACAGACACTCACTCACAGACACTCACTCACACAGACAATCAATTACAGAGACACTCACTCACACAGACACTCACTCACACAGACATTCACTTACACAGACACTCACTAACACAGACACTCACTCTCACAGACACTCACTTACACAGAAACTCACTCACACAGACACTCACTCACACAGACACTCACTCACACAGACACTCACTTACACAGACACTCACTAACACAGACACTCAGTTACACAGACACTCACTTACACAGACACTCACTTAACGACAGACACTCACTTACACAGACACTCACTTAACGACAGACACCCACTTACACAGACACTCACTCACACAGACACTCACTCACACAGACACTCACTTACACAGACACTCACTCACACAGACACTCAATTACACAGACACTCACTCACACAGACACTCACTCACACAGACACTCACTTACACAGACACTCACTCACACAGACACTCACTCACACAGACACTCAATTACACAGACACTCACTTACACAGAGACTCACTCACACAGACACTCACTTACACAGACACTCAATTACACAGACACTCAATTACACAGACACTCACTCACACGGACACTCACTTACACAGACACTCACTCACAGACACTCACTCACACAGACAATCAATTACAGAGACACTCACTCACACAGACACTCACTCACACAGACATTCACTTACACAGACACTCACTAACACAGACACTCACTCTCACAGACACTCACTTACACAGAAACTCACTCACACAGACACTCACTCACACAGACACTCACTCACACAGACACTCACTTACACAGACACTCACTAACACAGACACTCAGTTACACAGACACTCACTTACACAGACACTCACTTAACGACAGACACTCACTTACACAGACACTCACTTAACGACAGACACCCACTTACACAGACACTCACTCACACAGACACTCACTCACACAGACACTCACTTACACAGACACTCACTCACACAGACACTCAATTACACAGAAACTCACTCACACAGACACTCACTCACACAGACACTCACTTACACAGACACTCACTCACACAGACACTCACTCACACAGACACTCAATTACACAGACACTCACTTACACAGAGACTCACTCACACAGACACTCACTCACACAGACACTCACTCACACAGACACTCACTCACACAGACACGCACTCACACAGACACTCACTTACACAGACACTCACACACACAGACACTCACTCACACAGACACTCAATTACACAAACACTTAGTTACACAGACACTCACTTAACGACAGACACTCACTTAACGACAGACACTCACTTACACAGACACTCACTCACACAGACACTCACTTACACAGACACTCACTCACACAGACACTCACTCACACAGACACTCACTTACACAGACACTCACTCACACAGACACTCACTCACACAGGCACTCACTTACACAGAAACTCACTCACACAGACACTCACTCACACAGATACTCATTTACACAGACGCTCACTCACACAGACACTCACTCACACAGACACTCACTTACACAGACACTCACTCACACAGACACTCACTCACACAAACACTCAATTACACAGACACTCACTCACACAGACACTCACTCACACAGACACTCACTCACACAGACACTCAATTACGCAGACACTCACTCACATAGACACTCACTCACACAGACACTCACTTACACAGACACTTACTCACACAGACACTCACTCACACAGACACTCACTTACACAAACACTCACTCACACGGACACTCACTCACACAGACACTCACTCAAACAGACACTCACCCACACAGACACTCACTCACACAGACACTCACTCACACAGACACTCATTTACACAGACACTCACTCACACAGACACTCACTCACACAGACACTCACTCACACAGACACTCACTTACACAGACACTCACTCACACAGACACTCACTCACACAGACACTCAATTACACAGACACTCACTTACACAGAGACTCACTCACACAGACACTCACTTACACAGACACTCAATTACACAGACACTCAATTACACAGACACTCACTCACACAGACACTCACTCACACGGACACTCACTTACACAGACACTCACTCACAGACACTCACTCACACAGACAATCAATTACAGAGACACTCACTCACACAGACACTCACTCACACAGACATTCACTTACACAGACACTCACTAACACAGACACTCACTCTCACAGACACTCACTTACACAGAAACTCACTCACACAGACACTCACTCACACAGACACTCACTCACACAGACACTCACTTACACAGACACTCACTAACACAGACACTCAGTTACACAGACACTCACTTACACAGACACTCACTTAACGACAGACACTCACTTACACAGACACTCACTTAACGACAGACACCCACTTACACAGACACTCACTCACACAGACACTCACTCACACAGACACTCACTTACACAGACACTCACTCACACAGACACTCAATTACACAGAAACTCACTCACACAGACACTCACTCACACAGACACTCACTTACACAGACACTCACTCACACAGACACTCACTCACACAGACACTCAATTACACAGACACTCACTTACACAGAGACTCACTCACACAGACACTCACTCACACAGACACTCACTCACACAGACACTCACTCACACAGACACGCACTCACACAGACACTCACTTACACAGACACTCACACACACAGACACTCACTCACACAGACACTCAATTACACAAACACTTAGTTACACAGACACTCACTTAACGACAGACACTCACTTAACGACAGACACTCACTTACACAGACACTCACTCACACAGACACTCACTTACACAGACACTCACTCACACAGACACTCACTCACACAGACACTCACTTACACAGACACTCACTCACACAGACACTCACTCACACAGGCACTCACTTACACAGAAACTCACTCACACAGACACTCACTCACACAGATACTCATTTACACAGACGCTCACTCACACAGACACTCACTCACACAGACACTCACTTACACAGACACTCACTCACACAGACACTCACTCACACAAACACTCAATTACACAGACACTCACTCACACAGACACTCACTCACACAGACACTCACTCACACAGACACTCAATTACGCAGACACTCACTCACATAGACACTCACTCACACAGACACTCACTTACACAGACACTTACTCACACAGACACTCACTCACACAGACACTCACTTACACAAACACTCACTCACACGGACACTCACTCACACAGACACTCACTCAAACAGACACTCACCCACACAGACACTCACTCACACAGACACTCACTCACACAGACACTCATTTACACAGACACTCACTCACACAGACACTCACTCACACAGGCACTCACTTACACAGACACTCACTCACACAGACACTCACTCACACAAACACTCAATTACACAGACACTCACTCACACAGACACTCACTCACACAGACACTCACTCACACAGACACTCAATTACGCAGACACTCACTCACATAGACACTCACTCACACAGACACTCACTTACACAGACACTCACTCACACAGACACTCACTCACACAGACACTGACTTACACAGACACTCACTCACACGGACACTCACTCACACAGACACTCACTCAAACAGACACTCACCCACACAGACACTCACTCACACAGACACTCACTCACACAGACACTCACTCACACAGACACTCACTTACCTTTAGCAGTATCGTCTTCGTCTGCATATATATTCGTTGCAAAAACATCTAAGGAGTAAAAATAGTCAACAATATCGAGATGACAAACTTGCTTGGTGTTTTTATATTATTTAATAAAATTGACAACTACAGTCAAAGTGGCCAAGGAAACAGTTCAAATTCACAAATTTTAGAGAATCTATTTATGAAGATATAAATTTATGGAAATCTCTCATTGTACAACGCTGAATTATTAATCGGATATTAAATTATTTATTGAATTACGTCCTGTCCTATTGGCACTCATGCAAGTTCCTTAGACAAAGACTTTAGCAGCATGCTCTATGTATCAGCAGTCAATATAGTACCCATTGTTTTGTATATTTTTCAGGTGTTTTAATAATAATAAGCCAGTAGTAAGCGTTTACTGTAAATACTGACTGAATAAACCTTACGTAGAAAGAATTAATGTAAGTAAGTAAGCAGTAAGGGAAATGGAAATGTTAATTAAGTTGAAGTAAGGGAAATGTTAATTCAACTTAATAGGTTAATTATTAATTAATATGTTAACAGCCTTAGTAATGAATACAGCCTGCAGTTGGCGTGGAGTTATGAGAGACATTTATTGCCGAATTAGGTCGTTATTTTGCGTTTAAGTTTTGGTGAGGGGGTGGGTCACTATCACGTAAATGAAGCTTGCCAAAATCTGATGTCTTTGACCCAGTCTGTCTGGTCTCACCCAACCAACGGCAAATAAAATTGAACAGTTTGAAATTTTTGCTACAGTAATGCGCTACAGTAAACTGATAGACTATGATACTTATGTACTTAGTTTGGTTTAATTCCATCAAAAACTTTAGATTTCAAAGACAAAGACTGCATGCACATCTTCATAGCTCGCCCCTACCCTCCAAATATATTACTTTTTTATCATTTATATACGATTATTTATCCCGTGATAACCAGGATGTTACCTTATAATTAAACGGCGCGACATTAAATAAAATATGAGTCGTTCTATGCGTATATTCCAGAAAGCATAAATATTACGGCCCTTTCATTGCAAAACCAAGTATCCCAATCACTTTCAATTTTGAGGAAAACGCAAAGGACGATTGATGAAATGAAATGAATCTCAAAAAATGAATCGTGAAAATATATCTGAAAGTTTTGGTCTGTAACTTTTTGGAGATACTGGATTTTGGTCTGTAACTTTTTGGAGATACTGAGTTTTGGTCTGTAACTTTTTGGAGATACTGGGTTTTGGTCTGTAACTTTTTGGAGATACTGGGTTTTGGTCTGTAACTTTTTGGAGATACTGGGTTTTGGTCTGTAACTTTTTGGAGATACTGGGTTTTGGTCTGTAACTTTTTGGAGATACTGAGTTTTGGTCTGTAACTTTTTGGAGATACTGGGTTTTGGTCTGTAACTTTTTGGAGATACTGGGTTTTGGTCTGTAACTTTTTGGAGATACGGGGTTTTGGTCTGTAACTTTTTGGAGATACTGGGTTTTGGTCTGTAACTTTTTGGAGATACTGGGTTTTGGTCTGTAACTTTTTGGAGATACTGGGTTTTGGTCTGTAACTTTTTGGAGATACTGGGTTTTGGTGTGAAACTTTTTGGAGATACTGGGTTTTGGTCTGTAACTTTTTGGAGATACTGGGTTTTGGTATGAAACTTTTTGGAGATACTGGGTTTTAGTAGGTAACTTTTTGGAGATACTGGGTTTTGGTCTGTAACTTTTTGGAGATACTGGGTTTAGGTCTGTAACTTTTTGGAGATACTGAGTTTTGGTCTGTAATTTTTTGGAGATACTGGGTTTTGGTCTGTAACTTTTTGGAGATACTGGGTTTTGGTCTGTAACTTTTTGGAGATACTGGGTTTTGGTGTGAAACTTTTTGGAGATACTGGGTTTTGGTCTGTAACTTTTTGGAGATACTGGGTTTTGGTCTGTAACTTTTTGGAGATACTGGGTTTTGGTCTGTAACTTTTTGGAGATACGGGGTTTTGGTCTGTAACTTTTTGGAGATACTGGGTTTTGGTCTGTAACTTTTTGGAGATACTGGGTTTTGGTCTGTAACTTTTTGGAGATACTGGGTTTTGGTCTGTAACTTTTTGGAGATACTGGGTTTTGGTGTGAAACTTTTTGGAGATACTGGGTTTTGGTCTGTAACTTTTTGGAGATACTGGGTTTTGGTATGAAACTTTTTGGAGATACTGGGTTTTAGTAGGTAACTTTTTGGAGATACTGGGTTTTGGTCTGTAACTTTTTGGAGATACTGGGTTTAGGTCTGTAACTTTTTGGAGATACTGAGTTTTGGTCTGTAATTTTTTGGAGATACTGGGTTTTGGTCTGTAACTTTTTGGAGATACTGGGTTTTGGTCTGTAACTTTTTGGAGATACTGGGTTGTGGTCTGTAACTTTTTGGAGATACTGGGTTTTGGTCTGTAACTTTTTGGAGATACTGGGTTTTGGTCTGTAACTTTTTGGAGATAATGGGTTGTGGTCTGTAACTTTTTGGAGATACTGGGTTTTGGTATGAAACTTTTTGGAGATACTGGGTTTTGGTCTGCAACTTTTTGGAGATACTGGGTTTTGGTCTGTAACTTTTTGGAGATACTGAGTTTTGGTCTGTAACTTTTTGGAGATACTGGGTTTTGGTATGAAACTTTTTGGAGATACTGGGTTTTGGTCTGCAACTTTTTGGAGATACTGGGTTTTGGTCTGTAACTTTTTGGAGATACTGAGTTTTGGTCTGTAACTTTTTGGAGATACTGGGTTTTGGTCTGTAACTTTTTGGAGATACTGAGTTTTGATCTGTATCTTTTTGGAGATACTGGGTTTTGGTCTGTAACTTTTTGGAGATACTGGGTTTTGGTCTGTAACTTTTTGGAGATACTGGGTTTTGGTCTGTAACTTTTTGGAGATACTGGGTTTTGGTCTGTAACTTTTTGGAGATACTGGGTTTTGGTGTGAAACTTTTTGGAGATACTAGGTTTTGGTCTGTAACTTTTTGGAGATACTGGGTTTTGGTATGAAACTTTTTGGAGATACTGGGTTTTAGTAGGCAACTTTTTGGAGATACTGGGTTTTGGTCTGTAACTTTTTGGAGATACTGGGTTTCGGTCTGTAACTTTTTGGAGATACTGAGTTTTGGTCTGTAATTTATTGGAGATACTGGGTTTTGGTCTGTAACTTTTTGGAGATACTGGGTTTTGGTCTGTAACTTTTTGGAGATACTGGGTTTTGGTCTGTAACTTTTTGGAGATACTGGGTTGTGGTCTGTAACTTTTTGGAGATACTGGGTTTTGGTATGAAACTTTTTGGAGATACTGGGTTTTGGTCTGCAACTTTTTGGAGATACTGGGTTTTGGTATGAAACTTTTTGGAGATACTGGGTTTTTGTTTGTAACTTTTTAGAGATACTGGGTTTTGGTCTGTAACTTTTTGGAGATACTGGGTTTTGGTCTGTAACTTTTTGGAGATACTGGGTTTTGGTCTGTAACTTTTTGGAGATACTGGGTTTTGGTCTGTAACTTTTTGGAGATACAGGGTTTTGGTCTGTACTTTTTGGAGATACTGGGTTTTGGTCTGTAACTTTTTGGAGATACTGGGTTTTGGTCTGTAACTTTTTGGAGATACTGGGTTTTGGTCTGTAACTTTTTGGAGATACTGGGTTTTGGTGTGTAACTTTTTGGAGATACTGGGTTTTGGTCTATAACTTTTTGGAAATACTGGGTTTTGGTCTATAACTTTTTGGAGATACTGGGTTTTGGTCTGTAACATTTTGGAGATGCTGGGTTTTGGTATGTAACTTTTTGGAGATCCTGGGTTTTGGTCTATAACTTTTTGGAGATACTGGGTTTTGGTCTGTAACTTTTAGAAGAGACTGGGTTTTGGTCTGTAAGTTTTTGGAGATACTGGGTTTTGGTCTGTAACTTTTTGGAGATACTGAGTTTTGGTATGTAACTTTTTGACTGAACCTGGTTTTGTATTTATTATTTACAAAAAAAATCAAGGGGACCTTTGTTTCACAAATAATTCAAGCCTTTTATTACCAATAATTATCGAGAAACGACAAAGACTGTTTATTATAATTATCAACTACCGGTACAAGTACACAATTCGGTCGTGATTTCCTGTTACCCCCCCCCCCCCCCCCCCCCCCGGCGCACTAGTGATTCCCGTTAACCCCCCCCCCCCCCCCATCCCAATAAATTGTTTCAGTGCAATTGCAATTACATTGCGATTGTTTTTAAATAATTACGTTATTATCCATAGTCCAGTAACCCTGTACCGTGTTTGTGTATAATATATGATATCTGGTAAAGTGAAACATATATTTAGGCCTAACAGTATCCATCTCCATCAAAATGGTTAGAGAATCATTACTATTATTGTTTATTGTTCAAAATATGGATGGGGTCGGGTGGGGGGAATAATCTAAGGACTGGCAGACACTAGGCCTACATCATGAATACACACGGCTCACATATTATTGTACAAATTAGGGGGGGGGGGGGGCAGTCTACACTACGGACGGGCAGTCTAAAATTAATGTAAATAGACACTGACGGTAAACCAACGAAAGGAACCCCGGTACAAAGGCAATATCATGTAAAACCGGCGATTTACATCGATGCGGATGGCCCCAAATATAAGACAAGATTTAGATATACAACCAAAATTGGAAATGAACTGCGATACACTTTAACGGAACCTCCCCCGCTTTGCAGGACATTGCTTTCTCCGTGAGGACCAGCATGTACGCAATTTAGTGCATCGGCAGACCCATGGAGTGAATATTCAGGTGGACAGCACATGACTTTCTTTAGACGCATCTTAAAGGACACTGGCCTTGAAGATGCGGATGATCTAGCAAATGTCATGGGTGATACGGAGTTGTGGCGGCACAATTTTTTCAATAAGCCGACACAACAACTCAATGTGCAGCTGCAATGCGGCAGGCCGAAATCAACTGCAGAGATAAATGCCATTGGGTTGGTTCTACTCTACATTAAGTATAACCAGGAAACAACGCAGACTCACCTTGTTTCACTTTATCGTAATCAACAACGTCCATGTCTATTGTAGGTTCGTCAATAATAACATCGGTATTGTAGATAAAAACCACAGAATCGTTGGGCAGAGTAACACTGTGTGTTGGTATCGTAGGGGGTAAATAGTCAGGGGGTAATTCGTTCTAGAAATAATAAGTATTTGGTTGGGTGGAGATTTATGTACCAACGAGCGCAGCGAGGTATGATTATATAAATTTTCGAGATCAATTAATTATGCCCTTTTCATAATAATGAACAATGAACATTACTATTTGTAATTGTGCTGGATTACGCAATGAGTACGGCCACAAAGGGTGAAGATCTGGGATTCACACTTCAAGAACGCAGAATTAGTAGATATCCGGCAACTACAGTCACAGACACCGACTTTGCGGATGACATCGCCCTGCTCTCTAATACCCTTGCAGATGCACAGCTTCTACTAAATAAAGTGGAGAGGGCTGCTAAGGAGGTTGGATTGCATATAAATGCTACCAAGACCGAATTCATGACCTTTAATGTTGATGGAAACTTGACAACCATTGATAATAATCAACTAAGGAAGGTCGACGACTTCCAGTACCTTGGATCATGGATAGAGAGTAGCAAAAAGGACATAGAACTAGAAGTTAGGAAAGCAAAGGCTTGGGTAGCTCTATCAAAAATGGATACCATCTGGAAATCAGATCTCTCCAGGCACCTGAAGACTAAGTTCTTTCGAGCCACAGTGGAAAGTGTATTTTTATACGGGGGTGAGACCTGGACACTGACTAAATCACTTGAACAACGAATTGGTGGTTGCTACACAAGACTACTAAGGGCAGCCCTAAACATCAGCTGGAGACAACACATGACAAACGCCGAGCTTTATGGTAGAACACCACCTGTATCAACCACCCTCCGTGAACGCAGATTAAGATTCAGTGGGCACTGCTGGCGAAGTAAAGACGAGGTCATACCAGATCTACTTCTCTGGCAACCGACTCATGGAAAGCGTAGTCGTGGACGACCGGCCATAACATATATAGATCAACTTGAAAGGGATACTGAACTTAGGAGAAACGAAATTGCGACAACTATGGAGAATCGGGAAGCCTGGAAGGATCTCATTTCCACTCCGAGTTCGCTCGACCTAGTAGTAATAGTAATTATTACACGCGTCATATGTAGTTATGATAAGTTACTATAATATTAATATAAGATGTTTATAAATAATAATATCCCTACAAATATATCTACAACCTCATTGCCGTCGCCCATCCCAGAGTCGCTTCTTGGTTTCAAGTCATCTAACATATCGATATCATCAGCACCTTTATAAGTGACTTTAGTTGGGACCAACACATCGTCTACAACAACTGAAGGGCCACTGGTCACCCTGGCCTTGGCGCTGGCTGGTCTCTTCCGTCTGGTGCAGGGCGAGGGGGAGGGAATGGGGGAGGGGACCTTGACGCCTCTTGTCGTCGTTATTGTTATCTGAAATCAACCGAGTTCAGTATAAACTTTGTTGTCCCGTTGTAATTAAACAACCATTTTATTTGATATTAAATAATAAATATTAAATTATCTAGCTTCATACCACATCGATTAAATTATTCTAAGAGACCGACAACCTCACCTCGTGTTTGCTCTTCCCACTTCCATCTCCTCCATGGACCTCAGTAACTTTCGTCTCCACGACTCTGGTAATATCCCGATCTTTCGACGTGGTTGTCGTTGTGGTCACCGTGGTCCCTGTCTTGTAGGCCGTCAGTACGAGCTCTTCATCCCCGTCGTCGATGTAAGACAACTCCTTGAGGTTGATCTCCTTCGGGGGCGGCGGGGGCGCGTCGGTGGTGTCAGACGGTCGCCCGGTCTCCTGGGTTGGGTGGTAGGACAGGAGGTTGACCACCGGGGGTGATTCCAACACAGCTGGCGATTCTTCCACCACCATCCGCTGGGTGTCGTCGATACCTTCGACGGAGTGACTTCGTTTCGAGAAGTCCAGAGCCGAAGCTCGTTTCGGTTTAGTGGATCCCGTATTCCGAGGAAGAGTCCAACTCTTCTTCGTCGACGACTTCCGCTTCTTTCTCCTCTTCTTAGGTGAACTTCCCCCGCTCTAGTAATATAAGAGGAAGATTAATAGCCCCACCCACACCAGAAACGAACCAATAAGAGTCCACCACAGTTACTTTAAACCTTTAAGCCAATTACTTGTTTTCTTGATCGCTGTGTCACATTTTTTAACATATGACACAAGTCCTGAAGCAAATTGCTAAATAAAAACAAATGCTACTCAAATCCCACTAATTACAGTATAGTAGTGTGATTTTTACTTGCAGTATTTCACGACTCGCCCCCATCTATGTAGCGTTACTGACATACTATTGTTTATAATACATTTATTATAGGAAGAGATCTAGGGGTCTTAACCTCGAATGATAAGTTTATTTTACCGAAAATTGCTTATCTTTGGTCCCAGGTTCGAATCCGACACCACACTGATGAGACTCAGTAAGGTCGAAACGCCTACGTAGTTTGGAGAGATATGAGATATTAATTTCCATAAAAATTACGCGATTCCTAAATTTGTACACTACCCGGTTAAAAAGTACGCATGTGATGGGATTAGTCCTACAATTGCGCCAATAAAAGATAAGTTATTTTCTGTAAAATAAACTTATCATTGGAGGTTAAGACCCCTAGATCTCATCCTATAAATACATGTATTATAACAAACACCTCGAAAAACACACCTTGCCAACACATTTTTAATACTATTGTTTATGGCTCGCCCCCCCATCCACAGGGACTGATACACGGCCATTAAGCATAACTCATTGGCAACGCCTTCTCCTTATTTGTAGCATTGCACTATAAATCACTCTCGGTTGGTTACACACACCAGCTTTTAAATAAGTCACCCTTAACAATAATTATATTATTATCTACAGTATTACCGGTATCATATATCACCATCCCGTTGCATCTACAGTACTGATAGGCCTTATTAAATATATTTAAAACGACAATATTTGTTTACAATGTTTGATATATGTTTTAACCAGGGTGTAACTCTGTAAACGCTATGCCGACAGCCGGTATGAACTTTTTAAGGCAGTAAAGGGAAAGGAGCAGGTTGCATAGGCAACTTATTCTAACCAAAACAATGAAAGAGAGACAGGAGCAGAAGAGCGCAGGTTCCATCTTTATTTTTGTTCTTCAATATCGATTTTCTGATGTGGATATTGGTTGTCTGCTGAGGTGGTCGGTGTAGCGTTTAGACCCGATATACCCGTACGAAGAATCCCATACCTTCACCCTACTTACTTACTTACCTTATCAGGGTCACCTGATCGCTTCTTACTCAACAAATTTCCCATTTCCTTTGCAAAGGAAACCGTCTAACAGAAAACCGCCTATACCGATAATGACTACTGTACGAATTTAGTAGGCCTATAAAATAATATTACAAGAATAAATACAAAGCAATGAAATATTTACAATTCGATGCACATTGCTTTTGATATTACCGCTGGTATTCTAATGATTTACCGCGCAAGCTATTCCATTTATCTAGTCTTTAAGCTATAGCTACAAAGGTAGGCCTACATTACTGCACCAAAGTTTGCTTGTTTGTTGTAACATGTTGCAGTTAATGCACGCGAATACATCCCGTCACACTGCCTGTTTTCATTAGGAAGACATTACTATACTCAATGTAGGCCTATGCCTAATCACAGTAATTACCGGTACAATAGAGGTAATTTGTTTCAGTTTACATGACAACCGGTACGATTTTTTTCTGTAGGGTATGGTTTTGTTTGTGCCTATGAATTCAAATTTCCCACCTACACCTTCATTATTGTAAGATA
>JAUCBJ010001774.1:0-27123 GCA_032718475.1 Nemertoderma westbladi
TCACTTAACCTTTAAAACAAAATAAAAACAGTAAATCCACCAAAGATGACCTAATTAATTGAGTATAACAAAAGTAACAAATTCCATGTTTAAAAAAATGCCAACACTCTAAAATCAATAAGAGGCAATCGTTTGTAGATATATTTGGATGTTCAGGTGTTTACTGATGCTGTTTGGGACACGGAAAGGCGAACTACGCCTTTATAACAATTATAGGTTGACGGGATAACAATACCTCCGCGGCAGGATTCTAAATCGCGTATAAAAAAACAATTATAATATACAATAACAACCCGATCCTTCCTCTTCCACCCTCCTTCTAGCAGTAATCAATAACCGGAAACCATAAAAACAAATGTGATAATCCTTCGTATCAATTCATATGGCTCGCACCATGTCGGTCATTGAGTGGGGGGATTCACTTATCTTCTCCCAATAAGTTTAAACCAATTCGACGAATATATAGAGGAAAATTAATTATATGCAGAAATGGAACCAGTTTACCTGACACACACGTATACACGTTCCTTCTGACTTATCTGTCACACTTGCGCATGTGCGCGCGCGCACCCATGTGACTGAAGAATACCTGCAGATTTTCACTTTTCGGTCGACTTTTTATTGGAATTTTATATATTAAGAATTTATCTTTCATTTCCCCTTATTAAGTATTTTATAGCGTTTATGTAGATACTAATAATAATTCGTTTATTGTTTTGGTTCGTTAGATTCTGTCCTTCTGTCCTGCCGCTTTGCAGGACATTGCTTTCGCCGTGAGGACCAGCCAGTGCATAATATTGTGCTTTGGCAGCCTCATGGAGTGAATAAGCATGGTGAGCAGCCCATGACTTTCTTGAGACGCATCTTAAAGGACACCCTTGAAGATGCGGATGATCTAACAATGTCATGGGTGATAGGGAGTTGTGGCGGCGCAATTTTGTCGACAAGCCGGCACAACATTCTTAATATCTATGTAATTGTAATATATATAATACAGCTGCAATGCAGCATGTCAACCGAAGTAGTAGTAGCCCTTCCGCAACCTGGGTTTTAGTGCTATACCTACAGGTATACTTCACATGGGGTTAAACTGCAAAGTGAAATATAATATCACAACAACATCTGGTATACTTAACAGAGGCCTACGTGCGCATACAGGTTCTGTGGTTCTGACTCACCTGCCATACACGCGCATATGAAGTGTCCCACCGAATCGATACAGGTGCCGTGGTTCTGGCACGGTTGCGGGACGCATTCGTCGATGTTATACTCGCATCGCGGACCGTCGTAACCGCGGGCGCAGTTACACTGGAAGGAACCCGGGATGTTCTCGCATGTCCCCCCGTGTTCGCATGGAACTCCATCTGGAAGAAAAACACAGTTTAATATATCAAAGTAACTAGCAATTACGCAAATACCACCTCGGCGAATTAATATCTAGTCAATGTTGATTGATAAATTCAGTGAATGTTACAGGTTACAGATGCAGGTTATTTTAACAGAAATAAAGTCAACAAGCTGGCAAGCCTGGAAGGTTCACGGTCCTCCTACTTAATCAGTACAATAATAATACGTTTTCGTTCGGGTAGGCCTATGTTTCCTTTTCACTTGTTCCCATCGTACAGTCGTAGGCGACCTCATGCTCCTGTGCTCATCCCACCACGACCACGACCACCAGTTACGAGTTGGGTAGGCGTCTACCGGCAACCGGTAAGTAATTACGCGCCACACGACGTCATCCCGCCATCCGCCAACATTTATACCGGTACGGTAAGCCTACCACCTACCGGCTGGCTACCATCGCACCGTAGGTCTACCGCCTACGCCTACCGGTCAACCGGTAACGGTAGGCTACCGCGTACCGGTACAGCGGTACTCAAAGTCGTACCGGTATTGTCGTAATTGACAAATGCAGGATTAAACCGTAACCCGTTCCAGTACCGGTACCATATGCATCTGAACGACTGGACGGTTAATCTCATAGCATAGCTGCATAGGCCTACTGGTAGTCAGTGCGAAGTCGCCTGCGAACATGGCGAAATATTATATTTACTGCTAGGGCTAGGCTAGGACCTACTGCTGTACTGACCTATGACAGTATGAAGATAGGCAGATAGGCCTACAGTGGTCAGGTAGTACCGGTCCGGTATGCCTACTACAGGCAGACAATCAGACAGTACTAGCAGTGCTAATTAATTACCTTAATTAAATCTTCAATTAGGTCATAATGTAGGTCCAAATTTAAAAATCGGCCTCCGTTAATCGATTTACAAATAATTCAGGTACCTCCATGCCAAATATCAGAATCATTCATTGCGTTCCCTATGACAAGATAGCTTTTTCCTAAACCATGCGAAAACACGCAAATATAGCGCTCACATCGCACAAATACCATCTCGACACCCAATTTTTTGTATGAGCCTTCGCCATCCCTATATCTAACTTTTGTCCAAATTTTGTTTCGATTGATTAATAAATAACTGAGATATCGCTCTGGACACACACACACACACACACACACACTAACACACACACACACACACATTACGGTAATAATGGTCACCTATGTCAAGGACCGTGAACCAATAGAAAAGGTTACAGTTAGTTATATTTTTGGGAGTAATCAGCTGTTACTATTTTCTATTATACTATTTTCCCCTGGAGTGGGATGATATATTATTACACCAGAATGATTAATTCCCCCCCCCCCCCCCCCCCTCCCATGTGCCTGAGATCAATACTTCTAGGAGCAGCTATCATTAAGTTCAAAAAATAGATTTGATGACCATAAAAATTTATGTTCAAAATTGAAACCCATTATCCGAACAACAAGACGAAAAATCGATAACTTAAAACTAATTTGATAACATCCAAAAATGTATTGACGTAAAGCATATCAAAACCTGAAAACCGTGGGATGGAATTTAATCAACGAAAAAGGTTGTCTGTGTCACTCAGAATATATCTTGGTGGAATTTCGACTAACCAGGAACATACAGGAACTTACGTGAAAAACAGATTCCTTTGGTATAACCAAAGGATTTCTTGCTTAATAATTTAATCAGGTTGCGAAGGAAATCATGTTGGAGAGACTGGCCATGGATGTGGGACGTACAACGTGCAATTTGGGGTCAGGGAGTGTGGGGGGGGGGTGGGGGGGGGGGGGTGGGGGGTGTCAAGCAAGTATTTACCCACAAAAAGGAAACGGGATGATTGACGAACCACAACTGCTGGGATATGATGCAAAGCATATATGATTAATAATATTTGTGAATTTAGTTATATTATAGCTAAATAACGGTTAATATTGACACAATATAATTATATATAAATTTATTGAATGAAATAAGTGAAACCCCAATAAACTAACCGTATTCGCATTCATTAATGTCTATCTGACAGTTGCGACCTTCGAATCCGTCAGGACAGGAGCAGATTGCGGAGCCGTCGTTGGGGTTGGTCTGGCAGATACCCCCGTTCTGGCAGGGATCCGACGAGCAGTTGTCTATAAGATGGCACAGGAGACCCGTGTACTCCGGGGTGCATATGCACTCGAACCTACTGAGCTGGTCAACGCAAGTGGCCCCGTTGAAGCACGGGTTACCCTCGCAGTCGTCGATGTTGATCGAACAATCGTCCCCCTTCCAGCCATTAACGCACAGACACTGATGGTGTCCGTCCAGATTGGAACAGGTTCCTCCGTTCTGACAAACTATATCGCCGGAATGACATTCATCAACGTCGATGTTACAAAATTCACCTAAAAACACAAAGAAACAAATGAATATTATACGAAACAGGATTCAGTCTCTTCATGGGTTCAGTTAGACTATTTTATGTATGTATTGACCAGAACAAGAGATTAAAATGCGAATAATTAACAATCTTAGTTAATTAGTATTCAACCTCATATGGTTAACATTCCACCAAAAGCCTGTGTTATTTTACTCTTGGGTGTTATTATCAATTTCTTCCCTTTCCACATAAATCCATTCCATGTTACGCTAACAGCATATAAACTAAGTCAAATCGCTCACATGGCTTATCTGCGATATTAAATAGCATCCGATAAGACCATCTTCAATAATATAATATAATAGATTTTAGTACTTTTTACTTATTATATGAAAGCCAAAAATTATCATCATGAATGTGAATAATAACTCCACGGATGTAACCGGGATTACATCCATCCATCCATCCATCCATCCATCCATCCATCCATCCATCCATCCATCCATCCATCCATCCATCCATCCATCCATCCATCCATCCATCCATCCATCCATCCATCCATCCATCCATCCATCCATCCATCCATCCATCCATCCATCCATCCATCCATCCATCCATCCATCCATCCATCCATCCATCCATCCATCCATCCATCCATCCATCCATCCATCCATCCATCCATCCATCCATCCATCCATCCATCCATCCATCCATCCATCCATCCATCCATCCATCCATCCATCCATCCATCCATCCATCCATCCATCCATCCATCCATCCATCCATCCATCCATCCATCCATCCATCCATCCATCCATCCATCCATCCATCCATCCATCCATCCATCCATCCATCCATCCGTCCATCCGTCCATCCGTCCATCCGTCCATCCGTCCATCCGTCCATCCGTCCATCCGTCCATCCGTCCATCCGTCCATCCATCCATCCATCCATCCGTCCATCCGTCCATCCGTCCATCCGTCCATCCGTCCATCCGTCCATCCGTCCATCCGTCCATCCGTCCATCCGTCCATCCGTCCATCCGTCCGTCCGTCCGTCCGTCCGTCCGTCCGTCCGTCCGTCCGTCCGTCCGTCCGTCCGTCCGTCCGTCCATCCGTCCATCCGTCCATCCGTCCATCCGTCCATCCGTCCATCCGTCCATCCGTCCATCCGTCCATCCGTCCATCCGTCCATCCGTCCATCCGTCCATCCGTCCATCCGTCCATCCGTCCATCCGTCCATCCGTCCATCCGTCCATCCGTCCATCCGTCCATCCGTCCATCCGTCCATCCGTCCATCCGTCCATCCGTCCATCCGTCCATCCGTCCATCCGTCCATCCGTCCATCCGTCCATCCGTCCATCCGTCCATCCGTCCATCCGTCCATCCGTCCATCCGTCCATCCGTCCATCCGTCCATCCGTCCATCCGTCCATCCGTCCATCCGTCCATCCGTCCATCCGTCCATCCGTCCATCCGTCCATCCGTCCATCCGTCCATCCGTCCATCCGTCCATCCGTCCATCCGTCCATCCGTCCATCCGTCCATCCGTCCATCCGTCCATCCGTCCATCCGTCCATCCGTCCATCCGTCCATCCGTCCATCCGTCCATCCGTCCATCCGTCCGTCCGTCCGTCCGTCCGTCCGTCCGTCCGTCCGTCCGTCCCGTCCGTCCGTCCGTCCGTCCGTCCGTCCGTCCGTCCGTCCGTCCGTCCGTCCGTCCGTCCGTCCGTCCGTCCGTCCGTCCGTCCGTCCGTCCGTCCGTCCGTCCGTCCGTCCGTCCGTCCGTCCGTCCGTCCGTCCGTCCGTCCGTCCGTCCGTCCGTCCGTCCGTCCGTCGTCCGTCCGTCCGTCCGTCCGTCCGTCCGTCCGTCCAACACAATAAGAGAAACCATTCTTGAGTTATTCAATCAATGCAAACACAGGGAAACACGCTAAGGAAAGAAGCTGATAAAAAGCCAGACAGAGCTGGAGTCTGGCTTCAGACCGGACTTTTGTAACCAGATCTTACGGAGCCACCCTAAACCGCTATACAATGGGATTAAAAAATAGTCAAAGCCAAGAAATAAAAAGGATACATGTGATGGATAATTTGAGAAAAAAATCTAACAAAAAGTCACTCATGTTCAAAAGTTTAGACAGGTTAATTGGATATTTACAGGAGTGGCATCGCCTTAGGGTGAAACATGGCGGCAGATTCCAAACAGGAAACTGATAGCGATGCCACACAAGCTGGTTAAATATCAAATACGTGTCAAAACAGCAGGAATTTCATGCCAAAGAAAATTCTTAAAGGAAACCCTAGAAGAACAGGAAAAGCCTCGAGCTTATTTTATATCAACATCTTATTAAAGCGATGTAAATAAGTCTCTAGACTGTTGGTAAAACAAACTTATTATAGACAGACAGACACGGACTGCTGTCAGATTGGATGTTACATATATAAAGTTGAGTAGGATTTACTGTTTGGTCACGAGGAAGTAAAGATTAATAAAAACTTATTAAAAAGTAGAAAGTTATAGGTGAACTTGACATACGAAACAAATAAGGCTTCTCTCTCTTGGCTGTTACTTGTGATGCAGGGAGGGATTCACACTAACTCCCCAGGGCGTTAACTCAGTAACTATTCTATCGCTTTCTTTATTTCTCTCGGTGGCGAAGCCAGGAGAATAAAAGGTTTTAGGTTTATAAAAGGTTTTTAAATTTGAGTAATCATTAAAACAATAAGCTAAACCTGAACCCCAGCCTTACAATTATTGATAACAACTCGTCCGAAAGCGTAGAGTTCATTAAGATTTTAGCTTCTCGCGGGGCCAATATTGGCTGCACTTGTTGACATCAGGGCCTACGTAATGCACCTGTATGTATAGGCCGGCAGAATTAAGGGGGCCAGACTATAATAGGGCTCGTGTAGCCAAGCCACGTGCCACAAAACATAGAGGGGTTCAATATCCTGTAGTAGCGAGTACAGGAGTAGCCAGGAGTACAGCATGACTAACATATTGCTTGCTTAAAGGGGCGCGCGTAGACAACAGAGCACGCGCTGACATGCATAAATCAATAAGCTTCGAAGCGGGACTATTTAAAATGAGGCGCCAATTTGGGTTTGACGAGCGCATTTAAGAGCACTGCTGCATATATATTAGTTGTACCTTACTCAACAACTTGTGGTACATAATATTGGATTGCCAAAAACGAGGTTATAATTTATAATTTGTAGATATACAACATGATCGTGTTCGTCCCCTAATCATAACAATTGAACAGCAACTAACAGCTCACAATCCCCCACCACGCCTCACACCCTATAGTGGATTATTCAGAGTAGCACGAGCCCCCGTTATTATTCACCGGCCATTCATAATGCGCCACACACACACACAAGGCTCACAAAAATACTAGCGAATTAAATAGATAAGAATATTGGCTATAATCTCCTTGTATCTGTGAAATCCCATCGAAGTGGCCTGATCTTTAGTAGATTATGTGAAACTTTGCCAAGAATGTCTCCTTAAATCTATAATTTAAGATAACAGGCCCACTCTTATACTGTAGGTTGATAATAACAGGCCCACTCTTACACTGTTGGTTTCAATGTAAACGACGTCCCATAAGAATTATAGTTCAGCTACATAAACAAATGACGTTGAATCAAAGTAACGCGTTTAATACGGATGAATTCGTTTAATTAAATGCATTCTGTAATGTAATCTTCTGAGATATGACAGCATATGCTATGAGTTAGAAATAATTTTTATTAACAATACCGTTATTATTTACGCCGGCGCACTGGGTATATGTAAATGGGTAACTCATCCAGTAATTACATAAGGCTAGAGGACATGATATCCAGATATAAACTATAGACAACGGTGTCTTAAAGATAAACCGCAAACTACAACACACAGCAACGAGTTGCTTTACACCTCACCTAGCATACGACTACGACACCCATAAATGGCGTTTTGCAAAATCTTGAAATATATTACATACACACACACACACACACACACACACACACACACACACACACACACACACACACACACACACACACACACACACACACACACACACACACACACACACACACACACACACACACACACACACACACACACACACACACACACACACACACACACACACACACACACACACACACACACACACACACACACACACACACACACACACACACACACACACACACACACACACACACACACACACACACACACACACACACACACACACACACACACACACACACACGTACACACACAAACAGACCGAAACTTAATATAGGAACAAGGGGACAGTTTGTGGCGCTGCTTACAAGTCGTTAGGTAATGATGTACTAGGTGTTTCGTCTCGCTTTTGTTCATCTCAACCAACCATACCTGTACGGTGGGTTTGTTTGTCACTTTAGTATATTAATAAGAGAACAATCCCTAAAATTAATGTCCAAATTTAAACCATTTTTATAACCTTTTGAAGTTTTAGGGATAATATTTGGAATTTCCGCCCCGTTTAAATATCATGCATCCATGAGGCTCCCAGGAGCTGGTAGGGTAGAAAGCTAAAATTTATGTTGACATAAAAAGTAATGTTATGTTATGTATGGGTGAAAGTGTGAAACACGAAACACCTAAGGCACCCCGAAGGGCCATCTCTCTTGGATGTTACCTAAATTCGAACCCGACCAAATTCAGTATGCTGGAAATCCATGTTACAGATTGGTCGAAAAAGCAACAAACGAATGAGCAGCTATGCGGGTCTCGAACTAACGAATGAGCAGTTATGCGGGTCTCGAACTAACGAATGAGCAGTTATGCGGGTCTCGAACTAACGAATGAGCAGCTATGCGGGTCTCGAACTAACGAATGAGCAGTTATGCGGGTCTCGAACTAACGAATGAGCAGCTATGCGGGTCTCGAACTAACGAATGAGCAGCTATGCGGGTCTCGAACTAACGAATGAGCAGCTATGGGGTCTCGAACTAACGAATGAGCAGTTATGCGGGTCTCGAACTAACGAATGAGCAGCTATGGGGTCTCGAACTAACGAATGAGCAGCTATGCGGGTCTCGAACTAACGAATGAGCAGTTATGCGGGTCTCGAACTAACGAATGAGCAGTTATGCGGGTCTCGAACTAACGAATGAGCAGCTATGCGGGTCTCGAACTAACGAATGAGCAGCTATGCGGGTCTCAAACTAACGAATGAGCAGCTATGCGGGTCTCGAACTAACGAATGAGCAGCTATGGGGTCTCGAACTAACGAATGAGCAGCTATGGGGTCTCGAACTAACGAATGAGCAGCTATGCGGGTCTCAAACTAACGAATGAGCAGCTATGCGGGTCTCGAACTAACGAATGAGCAGCTATGCGGGTCTCGAACTAACGAATGAGCAGCTATGGGGTCTCGAACTAACGAATGAGCAGCTATGCGGGTCTCAAACTAACGAATGAGCAGCTATGCGGGTCTCGAACTAACGAATGAGCAGCTATGCGGGTCTCAAACTAACGAATGAGCAGCTATGCGGGTCTCGAACTAACGAATGAGCAGCTATGGGGTCTCGAACTAACGAATGAGCAGCTATGCGGGTCTCGAACTAACGAATGAGCAGCTATGGGGTCTCGAACTAACGAATGAGCAGCTATGCGGGTCTCAAACTAACGAATGAGCAGCTATGCGGGTCTCGAACTAACGAATGAGCAGTTATGCGGGTCTCGAACTAACGAATGAGCAGCTATGGGGTCTCGAACTAACGAATGAGCAGTTATGCGGGTCTCAAACTAACGAATGAGCAGCTATGCGGGTCTCGAACTAACGAATGAGCAGCTATGCGGGTCTCGAACTAACGAATGAGCAGCTATGGGGTCTCGAACTAACGAATGAGCAGCTATGCGGGTCTCAAACTAACGAATGAGCAGCTATGCGGGTCTCGAACTAACGAATGAGCAGCTATGCGGGTCTCGAACTAACGAATGAGCAGCTATGCGGGTCTCGAACTAACGAATGAGCAGCTATGGGGTCTCGAACTAACGAATGAGCAGCTATGCGGGTCTCAAACTAACGAATGAGCAGCTATGCGGGTCTCGAACTAACGAATGAGCAGTTATGCGGGTCTCGAACTAACGAATGAGCAGCTATGGGGTCTCGAACTAACGAATGAGCAGCTATGGGGTCTCGAACTAACGAATGAGCAGCTATGCGGGTCTCAAACTAACGAATGAGCAGCTATGCGGGTCTCGAACTAACGAATGAGCAGCTATGCGGGTCTCGAACTAACGAATGAGCAGCTATGGGGTCTCGAACTAACGAATGAGCAGCTATGCGGGTCTCAAACTAACGAATGAGCAGCTATGCGGGTCTCGAACTAACGAATGAGCAGCTATGCGGGTCTCAAACTAACGAATGAGCAGCTATGCGGGTCTCGAACTAACGAATGAGCAGCTATGGGGTCTCGAACTAACGAATGAGCAGCTATGCGGGTCTCAAACTAACGAATGAGCAGCTATGCGGGTCTCGAACTAACGAATGAGCAGTTATGCGGGTCTCGAACTAACGAATGAGCAGCTATGGGGTCTCGAACTAACGAATGAGCAGTTATGCGGGTCTCGAACTAACGAATGAGCAGCTATGCGGGTCTCAAACTAACGAATGAGCAGCTATGCGGGTCTCGAACTAACGAATGAGCAGCTATGCGGGTCTCAAACTAACGAATGAACAGCTATGCGGGTCTCGAACTAATTGGTGACTAAGTTAAATCTTGACATCACTCATAATTACAAAATTAAATCAGACCAAAAATTAAAAATTTATTTTAAGATATACTTACAAATCTCTCTTACATTTCACACTCACACATCTTATGCGGCTGATATTATGTTCTGGGAGAGGAGCCTATTATAGGGCACACGTTAAGGTAACTCATTAAGTACCGCGGTTGTACCTCACATGTGTTTATGTAAAATCGATCCCTGGATATATGAATAATAAAGAACAAAGAACATTGATTTACCATCCTTGGTCCTCGAACTAAAACTCGAAAAGTTACCGCTTATTAAACTTTATCTGACCGGTGCAGCTGCATACCGCTACTGATGTACAACTTAGATACCCTTGACTCCGCCACTGCGTCAGCAGTTACCTGCTCAGTGGCGCGGAAACGAGATACACCTGTTGGCCCAGTGGCCCCATCCATTCGGGGAACGGTCCCAACCGATTCGAGAGAGCGGAACCCATTCCTACTCTTATGAGAATCTCACAGGAGATATAGTGACGGCAGCTGATAAGGCAGAGTGCAAATCGATACTGTTAAAATACACCGAGAGAGAGAGAGATAGCAAACAGAGAAGGCATATATATAATTAGTAACATTGATTTTTCTTTACGAAACTTTCTTTGAGAAAATTCTCAAATCCCTCTCAACCTACACACAAGATTACCTGTCAGCCGCATTTCAAACCGCCTCTAAAAACAAGATGAATCAGATTAACTAACAACTTTATATTGTGAAATTGTCAAGCCTTATAAAATATAAGTAAAATGGAGAGGCACTTAGAGAGGAGGAAATACATCCCTTACTTCGTTAACGAGACACAATACAACCGGTTTCCGTTCCCATGAAAGTAACACGGTTTGTTTCCGTATAGCGTAGGATGACAAATCGTCACAAGGGAATAACAAAGCGTCGGTCGCGGCGCAATCAACAGCGGGGCCGGATAGCTCGCCATTAAAACATAAGAGGGCAGACCGCGGGCAGTGTACTGGTAGAAATCGAGTTACTAAGGTAATTCGGTTTACGGAGAGAGAGAGAGAGTACGGACTATGGTTGTAAACACAAAGGGCCACAATAACTCACGGGTCGACAAGTCATTCAGCACGAGAGGTAACTCAATAAACCGGGCTCCTTTATACCGATCGGTATATGAGTAACTAAGACAGATCGCGGAAACGCATAGGTTTGTTCACTCCGCATCAATAATTGATATTACGAGTTGCATCCTGTAGCAACTAATATACAAACATCAATACATACCGATACGTATATATTGCCATACAACATAAATAAATACTTTATCTTTTGTAAAACGAATAAGCCATAATACAACCTACCCATAACATAGAACTACCGCGATAAAGATCTCTCGAACTACCGCGGTACGTGGGTATAGGCGATCGGGGACACGTCCTTGTGTTTGATAACAAACACGCAAACAAGGGGGTGACATTCGACGCAAGGCGGCTCTCATATTATTATATACAGAATAAACGCGCCCCAAAACTTATCGAATTTAGATATACAACTGCGCAAACATCCATACAGCGGCTGCGAAACCCAAATGGAATGTAATGACAAACATTGTTGGCCTTCTTGTGTTTGCTCCCATATTTCTTAATTATTAAATGCCACAAAGAGGGCAGATAATTAAGTTTGGTTGTGATGAGTAAATATGTATGTGCAAGATAGGAAAACAAATCAGTCGTGCATATACTCTATGCTTGGAGGTGTGTAATCTGGGCTGGGCGAGTGTGCATTATGTATAACATGCATTAGGCTAGGGCACGGCACGGGGCTCATAAATAAAGATGATGTGTCTATAGTCCACTCTATTCCCTATCCAGGGTCCAACTCATAACAACCCTTCCCTTATTGCAGAGGATAAACAACTCGGTTTAAATGCTAATGGATGAAATTCTGTACGGGTTAGGGGTACTTTATCTAACGGAGTGAAATATAGTAGTTAGTTTCAGTATTGTGCTGGTGTAGTCGAGGTAAGGTCGTTCCTCTCGTGTAAAACAGGCACAGATAGTCAGAGGGGCGAGTGCAACCATCAAATATAACATCATAATGGACTAAATAAGTAAGTAAGTAAGTGTCAGAGGAAAGTGGTTCAATTAGTTAACTGATGAGGCCTAATTGGGCTTAAACGCGAATATCGCTGGTTCAACCCCCGGTGATGTGCTTCCTAATTTTTTAAATTTCTGAACAAAATCATATTATAATATCATTAGATATGTAATAATTTGCAAACAAAAATGTTAAATTATTTAACAATTTAAATTAAATAATAAAACCGATTTAATTGCTTAATAAAATAAAGAAGTCGTCGCCTTGTAATAAAACATCTCAAAAATAAATTATCTCTTAGCTTTTCCGTTTTGGATTTCCAAGTTTAACATTCAAAAATTATACCTGCCAAAAATTGGCGATAAGAAGGTTCGCCAGTGAGTCTATTCCCTTGTAAATCAAGGAACCTGGTCGCATTTATCAAACAACGCCATAACAGCCACCTGTAGGAGGTACTTTAGTAAGTGACAGTAAAGTAGCGAGATAATATAAAGATAAGGAGTAAATTGGTTCCATCGGGCTGTTACATATCAATTGGAAAAGTCTTATCTCGAAATAGGAAAGAGTTGTGTAAAACGCATGCCTGAATGCTTGCCTTGCCTTTCCTATTATAGTATGGGACTGCTGTTCAGAAATTACTAAGTACCCAGCCCCTTAGGTTTGTAGATTTACAACACACCTAACCCACACAAACAACATGCCTAAACCATACGAGTATTAATCAACTCTTACAGAAGCAACAAATATTGTTATTCTTTTATACAAAGTATGTTTAGAAGATAAATAGCGATGCCATCTTCCCAACACTGAGGCCTATAGTCTGAGACAAAAAACCGAGCAGACACGCCAGACACCCACCCCGATAAGAAAATTAGTTGAAAACCAGGTTTACTAAACTAGATAAATGTGTCAACCTCACTGTTTGTTAGTCGCCAACAATATTATGACTCCTGGGCAGCGCCCAAGATACGAATATTTTACTGAAAAACAAATAATTTTTTGACAATAAAGTTATATTTGTAATCGTTTCATTAGAACTGGAACTGCATATTTATGAGAAAAAGGGGGGGATTTATGAAATCAGTTCGACGCTATTTGCTCAAATATGAAGAATTCACCAGATTTTCACCAAAAACACAGGTTTCAGAAGGGCTGAATCTAACCAAAACAATAAACGAATTAGTATATGTACAGGTTATAAGGCAGAAATAAGCGCTATAAAACACTTAATAATAAAGATAAATTAAAAAAAATAAAAAATCTTCATATATAAAATTCCAATAAAAAGTCGACCGAAAAGTGAAATCCTGGTATTCTTCACATGGGTGGATATTTTATTGGAATTGTATACGGTATATGAAGAATTAATTGTATTTTAAATTTCACTTTATTAACTATTTTAAACTTAATGCGTTAAAGCTTTAAACTTAATATTATTTCTAACTTATTTGTTAGTATGAAACGTGGTGGGTGTCCAGATCGGTTCACCACACTGTATAGTGATACTTGACAAACGGTTAAGTGTTTCGGCCACTGTGAAGGATTATTTAAGATGAGGATGGTATATCTGACTGCATTGCTGCTGATGTCCGAGCTCGCTCGACTTACTAGTAGTAGACCTAGCAGTAGTATAGTAGACCTAGCAGTAGTATAGTAGACCTAGCAGTAGTATAGTAGACCTAGCAGTAGTATAGTATACCTAGTAGTAGTATAGTAGACCTAGCAGTAGTATAGTAGACCTAGCAGTAGTATAGTAGACCTAGCAGTAGTATAGTATACCTAGTAGTAGTATAGTAGACCTAGTAGTAGTATAGTAGACCTAGTAGTAGTATAGTAGACCTAGTAGTAGTAGACCTAGTAGTAGTATAGTAGACCTAGTAGTAGTATAGTAGACCTAGTAGTAGTAGACCTAGTAGTAGTAGACCTAGCAGTAGTAGACCTAGTAGTAGTATAGTAGACCTAGCAGTAGTATAGTAGACCTAGCAGTAGTATAGTATACCTAGTAGTAGTATAGTAGACCTAGTAGTAGTATAGTAGACCTAGTAGTAGTATAGTAGACCTAGTAGTAGTAGACCTAGTAGTAGTATAGTAGACCTAGTAGTAGTATAGTAGACCTAGTAGTAGTAGACCTAGTAGTAGTAGACCTAGCAGTAGTAGACCTAGTAGTAGTATAGTAGACCTAGTAGTAGTATAGTAGACCTAGTAGTAGTAGACCTAGTAGTAGTAGACCTAGCAGTAGTAGACCTAGTAGTAGTAGACCTAGTAGTAGTAGACCTAGTAGTAGTAGACCTAGTAGTAGTAGACCTAGTAGTAGTAGACCTAGCAGTAGTAGACCTAGTAGTAGTATAGTAGACCTAGTAGTAGTAGACCTAGTAGTAGTAGACCTAGTAGTAGTATAGTAGACCTAGTAGTAGTAGACCTAGTAGTAGTAGACCTAGTAGTAGTAGACCTAGCAGTAGTAGACCTAGTAGTAGTATAGTAGACCTAGTAGTAGTAGACCTAGTAGTAGTAGTAGACCTAGCAGTAGTAGACCTAGTAGTAGTATAGTAGACCTAGTAGTAGTAGACCTAGTAGTAGTAGACCTAGTAGTAGTAGACCTAGTAGTAGTAGACCTAGTAGTAGTAGACCTAGTAGTAGTAGACCTAGCAGTAGTATAGTAGACCTAGTATAGTAGTAGTATTGCTGATTACTAACCTGTCCAAGTATCAGGACAGATACATGTGTAGGAGTTGATCATGTCGACACACCGACCCCCGTTCCTACAACGGTGATCCCGGCAGTCGTCTATATTAATCTCGCAGTCCACTCCCGTGAAGCCGACCACGCAGTCGCACTCGTGGTGGTAGTTGGTCACCTTGCGACAGACCCCGCCGTTCTGGCATGGCGAAGGCTCGCACGGGATGTATATCTCGGCACACAGGTCACCCCGGTACTGAGACGTACATTCGCACCTGCACGGGAAATAAAGCCATTAAATAAAAACAAAACAATGGTGAAACATCGTGAAAGTATATATAATAAAAGCAACCCGCCACATACTAACCAAAATGGTGTAGGTGTAAAACGCGGATCCGGATTCCAAAATTATCAATTAAGGGAAAGGAGCAGGTTACAGTGGCACGTTATTTTAACCAAAACAATAAAATAAAGTCAATAGAACAGTTTATAGTTTTATTTTTGGGAGTTATAAAAATGTAAAAAAAATAGACTTACGTAGGGACAATGTTAAATGTAGAATCCGCGAGTCGCGTTTTACTCTGACCCACCAAAATGTCCTCATAAGTTATTATTTGTTACAGTAAAAAAAGTTTCAGTATCAATTATTGATTGACAAGCGCCGCAAAGGACGTACAATGTTCATAACGCCAATATACAAATATATCGAGATTGCTATTGGTCTTGTTTACCAAGAGTAAATTCATTAATATTAATCTAATAGAGTAAACAGAACAACAAACTGCATTGCTGTATGCCCCAGTAAGTACCGGTTACAAGCAGTAATAGCTATCAATCGACACATCTAGGCACTTTAGTCAAGGGCTCTCGCATTGAGATTCCGGTGCAGTTTTATATTAACGATGTTGTCATACAGTAATACAGTACAAAATTATTTATTACTTGGGGAAAATTAGTGTAACTTTTTTTTCACAATTCTCGAGGTATTTTATTTACCAGTGAGGTTAGCAAAGGATCGAGATTATATTGAAAAAAATCATTGCATTGGGAAAAAAGTAAAAGCATTCCTATGGGTAACTTTTTTTTTCTTATAGGGGAGCCCTTATTCTCCATATGTTGGGGTATAATAGATCGGATTTTGTTGAAGTTAATTTAACGTTTTGTTTTAGAAAATAAATCTAAACCGAGGAGTGAGGGCCCTTTTCCAAATGTCTGTGTGTAAGTGTGGATCAGAACCTATCATTATATACCTTTTATATGACTCACTACACCCACAAACACTGGCATTTGATGAGCGGCCCTTATATGGTATGATTGCATAGCTGTTGGCTGCGGTGGCCTTCGGTTCTGTTGCACGAAGGACCGAACCTATGTCACATTGGGAGAAACGCAACTCCAATAGTCTCATCATTTAGTAACACTACCTTCACTCGGCCGTGGCCAAGGACAATGGCAGCTTCGTGGATTACCAGAGAAGTCCACGAATAAACCGGTGTCTTTAACAGTTGCCACATAATTTATTATATTCGAGTTGATCGAATATTGCCAGTTTGGTTTTGTAGCTTTAGGTCACATAAATATTACATTGTTTAAGCGATTCATAAAGTGTATCACAACCAAAATGGCAGCGGAGATATCGATAAGGGAAGACGTTTACGGCGAGATAAATGGCGAACCGATAACGAGATTTACATTGAGAAACACCAACTCCATGGAGATCAGCCTGATCAACTACGGGGCGCATCTAACCGCGGTCAAGGTCCCGGACAGACACGGGCAGTTGGAGGACGTTGTCCTGGGTTACGACGCGCTACGGGGGTACATGGACGACAGCCAATCGATAGGCTGCACGGTGGGCCGCGTCGCCGGGCGGATAGCCAATGGGAGGATGACGATCGACGGAAAGGAATACAAACTGCCGAGCAACCCGGACGGGAACCATCTGCACGGGGGTCCCAACGGCTTCGGTAAGCGGGTCTGGACCGCCTCGACCAATCAGCGCGAGGGGACAGTGACCTTCGCGTACGCGAGTAGGGACGGCGAGGTCGGTTACCCCGGCGACCTGGTCTGTTCGGTCGCCTACACGCTGACCAATGAGAACGCGATACGTCTGGAATACCGCGCTATGACGACCAAAGCCTGCCCTGTTAATCTGACCAATCACAGCTACTTTAACCTCGCGGGTCACGCAGCCGGCGCCGATGCCCTGTTCGAACACGTGGTCTCCATCGCCGCGAGTACCTACACGCCGCTCGGCGCTGATTGGATACCCACAGGGGAGGTGGCCCCAGTGGCGGGCACCCTCTACGATCTACGGGTCGCTAAGCGACTAGGTGACGTCATACCCAAACTATCGGCCTCTAACGGTTTCGACGGGAACTTCTGCGTGGGCGGGCCGGATGGCCAAGTTCGCCCGGTCGCCAAGGTGGTTCACCCGGCCTCCGGGCGAGTCATGGTAACCCATAGCAACGCGCCGGGTCTCGTGTTCTACACCTCCAACATGCTGCCGACCACCAAGGGGAAACACGACGCCATCTACGGGAAGCACGCCGCATTGTGTTTAGAGACCCAACTCTATCCGGATTCCGTAAACCACAGTAACTTTCCGGACAGCGTACTGCGTCCGGGACAGGTTTACAGCCAATCAACGGTCTACACGTTCTCTACTGAGTAACACAAACTAGAGAACTGTTTCAATATCGAATATAATTAAACCTAATACACGTAGAATAATCAGTCTACCTTTACAAAAGGTCAATCAATTACTCTTGTCATTCTTTTTATATTAATAATTTATTTATTATTAGTGTATAGGTTGCTATGGTAACTCATTGTTTATGTGCGGTGACGGTGCGATAACAATAAATCTCAAATACTATCAATATTTCTATCAATCGGACGCCAATATTTACCAACACTGTGACTGCATCCACTATGTACTACTTCAGTGTGTCAATCATAGTAACAATGTGTTGGCAAGTTGTACTTGTCGAGGTGTTTGTTATTATACATTTATTATAGGAAGGGATCTAGGGGTCCTAAGTACGCATGTGATGGGATTAGTCCTACAATTGCGCCAATAAAAGATAAGTTATTTTCGGTAAAATAAACTTATCATTCGAGGTTAAGACCCCTAGATCCCTTCCTATAATAAATCAATCAATCATATTCGTCGCAGCGCCAAACACTATTTAGTTACATTGAAGGAAACATAAGTACTACATACAGTACGGAAAGCAGTGTGTGCCCCTAGCAAAATGTGTGTGAGAGAAATATTCTGTGTGCCCCTAGCAAAATGTGTGTGAGAGAAATATTCTAAGTTTTTCAAGATCACAGTCAATGAGTGTTGTGGGTGTTGTAACAAACTCCACCCAGACACTAACCGGAAACTACCGTGGGTGTTGTAACAAACTCCACCCAGACACTAACCGGAAACTACCGTGGGTGTTGTAACAAACTCCACCCAGACACTAACCGGAAACTACCGTGGGTGTTGTAACAAACTCCACCCAGACACTAACCGGAAACTACCGTGGCTGTTGTAACAAACTCCACCCAGACACTAACCGGAAACTACCGTGGGTGTTGTAACAAACTCCACCCAGACACTAACCGGAAACTACCGTGGCTGTTGTAACAAACTCCACCCAGACACTAACCGGAAACTACCGTGGGTGTTGTAACAAACTCCACCCAGACACTAACCGGAAACTACCGTGGGTGTTGTAACAAACTCCACCCAGACACTAACCGGAAACTACCGTGGGTGTTGTAACAAACTCCACCCAGACACTAACCGGAAACTACCGTGGGTGTTGTAACAAACTCCACCCAGACACTAACCGGAAACTACCGTGGCTGTTGTAACAAACTCCACCCAGACACTAACCGGAAACTACCGTGGGTGTTGTAACAAACTCCACCCAGACACTAACCGGAAACTACCGTGGCTGTTGTAACAAACTCCACCCAGACACTAACCGGAAACTACCGTGGGTGTTGTAACAAACTCCACCCAGACACTAACCGGAAACTACCGTGGGTGTTGTAACAAACTCCACCCAGACACTAACCCGAAACTACCGTGGGTGTTGTAACAAACTCCACCCAGACACTAACCCGAAACTACCGTGGGTGTTGTAACAAACTCCACCCAGACACTAACCCGAAACTACCGTGGGTGTTGTAACAAACTCCACCCAGACACTAACCGGAAACTACCGTGGGTGTTGTAACAAACTCCACCCAGACACTAACCGGAAACTACCGTGGGTGTTGTAACAAACTCCACCATTCTCACAGGGATCCTCCTCGCATTCATCCACATCGTCCCGGCACTCGTTGCCCTGGTAACCGGGGGCGCAGGTGCACAAGAAGGATTTGTTATCGTGCGTGTTGCGACATTGGGCGCCGTTGTAACAGGGGCCAGTGGTCTGTGCGCAGTGATCAACCAGTTCGCACACGTTACCTAGAATTAATGATTAACAATTAGTTAATTAATTTGTTCGACATGAGTAAACAATCATGTAACCCTTCTAGACTTGTCTCAACAACCGGCGAGAAAAAAGTGCCACTTGAAATCCCAACCTGACATCACATTTGGCGATGTAATTTCAAGATGGTAATAACTTAACCCGTAAACTCTAAGTAACCTAACAAACATGGCATTCCTATACCAAGGTTTATCGCTGAATCAACATTTGAACGAGTTCATCCTGATATCTCGTTTTCTGATAAGCCCAATAAATAAATATTCTAATAGCTGATAAAAAGTAATGTGTTGGTATTCCCCGCGCCTTCACTATCGGAATGTGTCTACGCCAGGTAAAGGCATGCTTGGCGCTTGGTAACCCCCCGGCGTGTAAAGTAACTGTAAGGATACCAAATGGACGGCCAGGCAGTTTGTTATATGGCGCTAAAACTATAACCAATGTTATTGCGTTGGCTATGTAGTGGTCATAAAATAAACCAAAACATATTGTTATACTGTAGAACACACGCCACTGGCCTGACCATAAACCACAATATATGCGGTCAAACACACTCCTTGGTATCTGGGGGGGTTGTCATAGAGTATGCGATTAAAGCGATAAATCAGACTTGGCCGTGGATATATGTGGCTGGTGATACCAACAAATACCCCGTGGTGCCACAACTCCATGTGAGTCAGCAATATGGAATAGTAGTAGCCCAAGGCTAAGGATGGGGCAAGGAGTGGTTACTGGGGCGCGTGATTGACACAACTTCATTTATTCTTATACCCCATGGCTGCCAAAAACTAGAGTAAACATGTCCTAAGATGATACAATTCTATAAAATAATCAATGTTTTAATAAATTCCATGTCAAAACTGCGGCTCCACACAATTACAGACAAGAAACTAACTTCAACAACATGAATGGTAATTTATAATTCTCTGGAGGTGAAAGTAAACCAGACAGACGAAATCAGACAGTTATCAATTAGAATGTGACAGTGGCTCGCTCTACAATCCTAACCAAAACAATAAACAAAAGTCAGTATAGTAAATCTAGCTACGTACAGATGGTTGGGTGAATTCTTCGCCCGCGAGTATTCTTAGCCAGCGGGTATTCTTAGCCCGCGAGTTTGTAAAGGAGCAGGTTAGTAAAGGAGCAGGTTTCAGAGGCGTATTGGGGGAACCAAAACAATAAACGTTATTGTTTTGAGGGCTAAGAATTCCTGAGACCGTACAGATTTGGGTTAAATTTATGGTGGTAGGTATAGCCGCTCCCCCGTCCATGGTGGGTCGTAGACAGAATCAATAAAATATACAACAAAGGTTTGCTGCCAATTATTGAATCTTAAACAATTAATGTGCCGAGAAACCATTAGCTACATTTTTGTTTGCTAAGTGCACAAGGTGTCTGCTAAACGATTTACAGCCTTCACAATACCATACTGTAAGCAAAGCAAAGTTATTAACCATTATTATTATTAATCGTGATAAATTAATATCGAATTTGGAGTGAATTATTAATAAAGATATAAAGTTACATAAACTACCTCAACTAAAATAAAACAAAATCTTATTTATCTAAATAAATTGAAAGAAATATACAAAGTAAAGTGGGAATAATTACATACGATTATAATTAAATAAAAGAGTTTGCATTTCTTACCTGTGTTTCCGTGTCTGCAGTCACACGTGTAAGTGTCCAACGATGTCAACACACAGGTGCCACTGTTGCGACATGGTCGGGTCTGACACACGTTGCTGACCACCAACTCGCACAGACTAGAGGTGTAACCCAGCGGACACTGGCAGTGGAAGTCCGCGGATGTAGGGGTCAACTGTACCTGACATGTACCCCCATTCTGACACGGTTCTTTGGAACATTTATTGTCGTGTTGGCAAAATTCGCCAACAAACGCATCATCGCAGCTGAAAAGCAAAGAAACGAATGTGTTTGATAGATTAATATTTTAGGCGGCCCATGTGAAGAATACCAGACTTTCTGCCGTTATATTTCGCATTGCAGTTACCTCCATGTGAAGAATACCAGGTTTGCACCAAAAACACAGGTTACAGAAGGGCTGAATCTAACCAAAACAATAAACGAATTAGTATATGTACAGGTTATAAGACAGAAATAAGCGCTATAAAACACTTAATAAAGATAAATTAAAAAAAATAAAAAATCTTCATATATAAAATTCCAATAAAAAGTCGACCGAAAAGTGAAATCCAGGTATTCTTCACATGGGCGATTTCTTTTAGGCACCGCAATAAACAACATAATTAAATCGAAATGCATTGCGGTTAAGTCACGAAATGACAGGTGCCAATTAATTTTAAATCGGTTGTAATTGAACTTATTGGTAATTTATTACTACTACCACGTCGTTAATAACGCGATCTACTTGAGCCAATATGAGTAATTGATACGCACTTCCTGTATGCAATGTGTACCTAATACTACACTACACTATACACGTCATCCTAGCCATAGTAGTATACGTCTGTCGGTAGCTAATGTAATAAATAGCCTGGACGCACACCGAAAGGCGTGGGAATTCTCTACTCCAATAGAAGTCTACGGTATATATTGTTGTACTCGCTACAGGGCATCCATTAACAAAGGTTATTGTACGAGTAACTCCGTCCAATAGATAGGCGTACAAAGGCAATGATAACACAACCCTCTCCCATATAAATGAAATTAAAGTTATTTACGAGGAATGGGCCTCCCAGGGTTTATACGGAATTCCGTGTTCATTGTGCCTTTATGAGAAGTCCACACTCATCACACTTACAGACTCAAAAACAGAAACAGAATTTGCCTCGGAAGTTTTATAAAGTAGAACAAATGATAATCAAATGACCCATAATTCATATTTCGCGAGAAAGTGCTCGAACCACTTAGAAAATCAATAATTTTTAGGATATGGAGTGTGGTGGTTGACACACAAACTAGTAAGTAATGTATAATTTACCCCACGGCTATAAGAACTCATAGATAATGGAAACACAACAATAAGGACACACACTCGCCCTTGTATAAGGTCCCCGCGGCAGGCAGGGCCCTCCGGTAACACACCACGTGGGCCTCACTAACTTACTGACTCATTCCGTCACACGTTGAACCTACGCGCTCGTGTCTTATCTCCGCCACGGTTTTCCTGTTTGCTTAATTGGTAACTCTACGAGCCGTGGTAATCTAATCAGGCCCCGGTATAGCCGTATAGCCCATTATTAGATTAGCAGCTGGCGACCTGGCCTTATACGGCGTAGTGCGACTCGAATCAAATATGGACTGCGCGGACTACACCGACAATATAATAGAAAATAAACTACCTAAAAATAAACTCAGGAGATATGAAAAAGGAAACAATTGTAATAAAAACAAATTCAAACTTTAATTCCTAGCTTCGCTCAAATTTTTCCTTATGGAATCGATAATTGTATATTAATAATTAATGCAGTAACAATCTGGTGTCTCTCACTGGAGAAGTGGACCGGACCCACTGACCGGACCCTATAAATAAATACAATATTGAAGCTTTATATTTGATTTATATTTTACTTGTGTATTATTGACCGGACCGTTATCACCAGAATTAAGTAACCTGCATATTCTCGTAACATGTGTTAAGTTTCGTTTATTGTTTTGGTTCCCCCAACACGCCTCTGTAACCTGCTTCTTTACTAAACTGCTCCTTCAATAAATGGCAAAGGGTCCGGTCAACGGGTTCGGTCCATTGAGCAATGGGTCCGGTCAACTTGCTGCTTGAAGAAACGTTGACCTTTCTTCATAGGTATGGGAAGTAAAGACACTGTCGCAGTGTCCGAGTGGATACAGCGCCTGAACTGCTTACACAATAGTGTTTGGTGGCGCAGGTTCGAATCCGACTAAAGGCTGTAGAAATTTCGCATTGTTGTGTCCCTAGGCAAGACACTTTAGACATTAGTGCCTACGCCAACCCAGCGGTATAATGGGAACCTAGCTTTGCTGGGGTAATGATAATAAAAGCGCTTTGAGTATACTGAGCGTAGAAAAGCGCTATATAAATAACCAATATTATTATTATTATTTATTATTATTAACTTTGGCCTTTGACACTATATGGCGCATTTTGTTCCTCACGATGTGATCGGATCCTTTTCATTGATGCCCGGAATATCCGATAGGGGATCCGGACGGAATTTATAATTAATCCACATCCGGTCGGATATTTTGTATATTAATATTAACTAAGTAAATATTAAATTAAATATATAATTTAAAACATAAAACAAAACTAAGCAAATTATTTTTAGTTTAAGATGCGGCGCGATATCCGGGAAAATTGTGCCACCACCCCGCCATGCAATCTACAACAATTGGCTTGTTGTGATGCATTGCGCATTAAGAATGCCAAGCCGGCATATCGACAAAATTGCGCCGCTACAACTCACAATCCCCCATGACTTTCGCGAGATTAACCGCACCTTCATATTATACAATAGCACCATGCACCAATGCTATATGGATCCAAAATAGATCCTAAATCCAATCGAATCACAACTCTATCAAGATTGGACCCAGACACCTGAGGTGCATCACAATGTCATATGGAGCCATTAACAATCCTACACGGCTCTAATCACAATACTGCATGAAACCAACAGATTGTGGCGCACAGTGTGGCGCACAGTGTGGCGCACATTGGACAGCAATCGGAAAAAGTGATCCACGGCGCAAATTGGTACGGTAGCATATGAAATAAAGTTTGTTTGTTTATTAGAAAACACCACCAGTATAACCTACTCCTTGCCCTTAATGTTTATATTGAATTCAGTTTTTAAAACAGCTATTAACTAACGCGTCGCATACCTATTACGTATCAATGATATTGAGATCCAAACTCAATTCAATATGGATCCAAACTCAATTCAATAAGAATCCAAACTCAATTCAATATGGATCCAAACTCAATTCAATATGAATCCAAACTCAATTCAATATGGATCCAAACTCAATTCAATATGGATGGATCCAAACTCAATTCAATATGGATCCAAACTCAATTCAATATGGATCCAAACTCAATTCAATATGGATCCAAACTCAATTCAATATGGATGGATCCAAACTCAATTCAATATGAATCCAAACTCAATTCAATATGGATCCAAACTCAATTCAATATGGATCCAAACTCAATTCAATATGAATCCAAACTCAATTCAATATGGATCCAAACTCAATTCAATATGGATCCAAACTCAATTCAATATGGATCCAAACTCAATTCAATATGGATCCAAACTCAATTCAATATGGATCCAAACTCAATTCAATATGGATCCAAACTCAATTCAATATGGATCCAAACTCAATTCAATATGGATCTAAACTCAATTCAATATGGATGGATCCAAACTCAATTCAATATGGATGGGTCCAAACTCAATTCAATATGGATCCAAACGAAGTTATTACTATATATAGTTCGGAGTTCCTTAAGCTTACATATGAATATGGCCCCAGGAACGGTCTGGGCACCGGGAAGTTATTACAAATAATACAATACAGTAGCTATCGGATAGCGCAAAAGTTGGCGACGATCTCAATCAATGCGCGATGCCAAAGTTATACTGAATTTCTATTCAACAGCAGTTCAACGCACTTTGAATAAAAGCAATATCACGGTTCCTGGAATAATACTGTGGGTTGGGCCCACTAGTGTATGTCTGTTGTGTTTGTGGGTGAGTAGTGTACCGTACCGTAGATAGTAGGCCAACTCGGCAAATAAAATGTATGATAAATTAGAATAAAGTGAGTGAGTATACCAAATAAATAGAGAAGGACAATTAAACACCCGCTGATAAAAATACAGAAAGTTAAAATAAAACAGCTGAAACCGAAGGAAGATTAACTAACCCTGGGGCCTTGGTTTGAAACAGGGACTATAAGAGAGGGGAAATTACTTAAAATAAATATAGAAAACCTCGTTTAGTCATTCGACAATATTATAAACCTCGTTTATTTACAATATTATATGTTGTAATAATATAATAGTAATTAATACCGGAATACTGTAACTCTCTCTATATTTGCTAGTGACACGTGTTAAACATATAAACTCACTCGCAATATCCGATGTTGTTACGAAGTCGACACCTCCCGTTATTCCGACAAGGATTCGGGTAGCAGTTCGTTATCTCTGGAATAGTAATCAACAAAAAATAAATTAGTTGTACCGGTACAGACAGACACCTTTCGTGCACCAAAAGCGCAAGCTATATTAGCGAACAATTATAATTACCGGTATCCATATCAATGGAAATGTTAGTTTCAATGTCGCGGCTGATTTTACTTTGTAATTTTGTTCATCTTCACTTATTTTAACCAAAACAATAAACTAAACACAATAGAACAGGTTACAGTTTTATTTTTGAGAGTAATCAGTTGTTGTTTGCGTCCAATTCCCCCCCCCCCCCCCTCAGCTTAATCTATAATGTAAACCAATGATGCTATATTATTAACTTTCCGTTTCATCAATTTAAAAACATTGAAATCGGAATCTATATATAATCGGCCCGCTGCATTGAAGCTGCACATATAGAGATGCTATGATGGCTTAACAAAAATATTTTTGCCGCCGCCATGCAATGCATTGGCCTGCTGTGATTCGCGCGTATTAAGAATTTTATTTCGGCTTATCAACAAAATTGCACCGCCACAATTCCCTATCCCCCATGACTCTCGCGAGATTATCCGCATCTTCAAGGCCATCAGTATCAGTAGGCCTATCTGTTATTAAATAGCGTACACCTCAAGGAAGTCATACGCTGTCCACCAGCCCACCACCATGCTATTTTTTTCCAACAGAAGGGACTACCAAAGCACGTTGTGCACATTGTGCATTGCCCATTGTGCAGGATCGTACTCACGGCGAAAGCAATGTCCTGCAAAGCGGAGGCGGCTTTAATCTAGTGTCAAGCTTGGGGGAACCAATGAGACACCTCCAATTTTATATAGTGTCTGGTTGGAGATGTGTGCATTGTACTTGACACAATGAACCCGGCGTAGCATTCTTGTGAATGTGCCATCCAGAGATTTGGTGTCCTCAGCAGTTAGAGCCCAGCATGGACTCCCATAGAGGAGTACTGGAACTACTGCTGCTCGAAATAATCGGACCTTAAGTTTCCGATTAATTCTCGGTGATTTCCAAAACCTGGAGAGCCTATTCAAGGCTGCCCATGCCTTTCCCTTACGTATTCGTAAGGGAACCTCACCTTACTTCCGGATCCCAGGTAACAGAAGTCGTCCAGAGAGAGTTTTAAAGTTAACTGTGATAATTTTGGTCGTCTTGAAGTTAACAAAAGACCAACACTAGAAGCAGCC
>JAUCBJ010001775.1:0-36883 GCA_032718475.1 Nemertoderma westbladi
AACTTGATATAGAATTCCAAAGTCTACATTTTGATGTAGACTTTGGATATACTATCGATTCAAAGTCTACAAAACTTATGTCAAAGTTATATATACAGTATTATCTCCTCTTATATCAAAGCAGATTATTTTATAAAATTCTGCCCCGTAGAATTCCACCACGGATAATTCTGCGTTGTATAATTCCGCACCTGAAATAATTATCTCTGACAATTCCATCCCGTCCACCCGCAGCGGCCCGGTACTTTAAAAATAATTATTTATTATCTGGGGAATAAATGTCCAACGTATTTTTCCCAAATAACACGGAAGTTTATTCTTAAATTGATACTTTCTTGTTGTTTAATTCTTGAATAAAAGATTGAACTACAAAATAAATTGAACGAACTACAGTATTTTAGTAATTACAGCGATTCCAATCAAACAAACCAGAATATTGGATATTAATTGAGTTCTGTTTTGGAATACGCCCCACAGACACCAGAGTGACACTTTTGAGTGTGTGTATTAATTTGGCTCCAATTACGTACAAACCTTTTCTTCTTCGAAGCTCTTTCAACACATAATAAAATGTAATAATTTCGCCGGGAAAAAGTAAAATAAATGCAATCCTATGGGATACTTTTTTCCCTAAGGAAAAAGTAATCTTTTTTCCCTAAGGAAAAAAGTAATATTTTTTCCCTAAGGAAAAAAAAGTAATCTTTTTTCATTTTTTCTTTTTTCATTCATCCACAATTTAACTTCCATGAACACCCGTTATAGATATACCGTTAATGTCTATGTTCCAAAATAAATTATTATTTCAATAAATAACAGGGTGATATAATATTGTTATTGCATTAAACGCGAGTAATATTTTGGATATTATTGCACTGCACTGCTATATTATATCTAAAAATATACATACAATTTACAAAATAAGTTAAATATGTGAAATATAATATGTCGGAATACAATAAACTATAACGGATAACTCAGATCACTTAACACTTAAACATAACATATACAGACAGACAAACAGTTGACTCAACTAGACCTACTTAATGTTTTAGAAACAGTGAACTTCATAAGCTCAAAGACAATGAAATAAAATACCCAAATACGTAAGATAAGAAAACGAACGCAACCCACGCGTAATTAATTATAATGTACAATCTATAAAAGTGAATAAATAACTTTCTATGAAATTAATGCCCTGTGTGAATGCGGCACTTACTCACTTTCGGAACATTACAAAAGTTAAACAGATGTTGAGTTGAGTGGGTCTAAATAAACGTAAATCTCTAGATCAATATAACGACACCTTCCCTCTAATTGTCATTAATTAGAGTTAAACTTATTCTCAACGAGTGTACACAATGTCGGCAAGGGACAGCCACACAGTGACTGCGATCATGAACGCTAACAATGTTAATGATCAATAATTGAGGTGAAGGAACAGGTTTTAGTGGAAGGCAATTCTAACCAAAACAGTAAACGAGGGCCAATAGGTTACAATTACGTTTTTGCCCCTACCGGCGTAGCGTTTACACCCATAAACAACAGACAACACGGCGTGTTGCCAACTACGTCAAGACCTTTACAATACGACAACGATTGAGTTTGTCGAGGTAATACAGTTTAACTGAGAGCAACGCAAACTGACCAGTGTGGATAACTGACTGGAAGGCCCAGAATATCGCGGCAAGAGGAAAGTTTACGGCGTTCTTGAGACAGAGGTCCGGACAGGAACCACATCGACGACCAATGTAATCTATATCGTGTACCAAGACGAGCACGGTTGACCAGATGGATACCGCGACCTGGATAGCGGTAGCTAGCAAAGCGAACATAACGACGGCGATGGCAAGTCGTCGAGGACACCGATGCAAAGCCCGGAAACTGGTTGTCAGACAGAGAATCCCCGAGCTGAGAAACAACATAGCGAATCCCGAGAGAGTTAGGTCCAACGGGCAGTCCACCATCCAACGCAAGGGTATGTCGGTGATCAGAACGAAGCCGCAGAGTATCTGATAGAGGGACAGTAGGAGTAGGATCACCCGGGTCTTACGACGCAGTAGAGAGACAAAGAAATCCTCCCAACTAGGGGTGTTGTCCGGTGGGGGTACACCAATGCGCACGACTGGTTCCATTCGGTAGATAAGATCCAACGCTGGTACAGCGGTAGTTTTGGTGGTTGTGATAGTCTTGGTAGAACAGTCTTTATAGATCGTTGTAATTACCATTGTTATTCGATTTTATTATAACTAATTAATAATACAAAAACATAGACAGGTAATAAATAATTCAAAGTAGATGATAAGAAATAAATATTGAGCGAGAATTCATTTACTGGAGTTTGTTGAAAGCTTTTTAATGGAGCCAACATTTAAAGGTTGTAGAATTATGTAATAATCAGTCACGGGGTTTTAATGAAGGTGCAACGGACCAATCAGATTTGAGCAGCCCGGCTTTGAATACAATGGAGTTGGGAATACAATGGAACCTCTGTTGTAATGAGGGCCCAATATTCTGGGAACTTTATGACAGGAAAGTATGTCACGCACGATACAGTTACACAACAAAGAGGCCCTTATGGCCGGTAGCATGAATGCCTTACTGACTAAGCAATCAATATCAACTAACACACAGGAGGTTTATTGTTGTAGCAAAAGTGAAGGCGAGCAATTAAAAACTTATATTGGATATAAAGGCGCACCAATTACACCAGAGGGGTCGCCTAAATTAACATGATGTTAATATTATTGTAGATCACACATTGCATATAAGTTACCACATCTCTATCAAGCAACTAAGGCACATATTTAGTATTAGTATTTATTACGTTATTAATATTACGAAGGTATTAACTAATAGGCTGGAATCATATTGATAGCGGACAAGAAAGGGTTAAAGAAATTATTAACTGGGAAGCAGCAGCACAAACTTGCGCAAATCGCGCTTCTGCTTATTAGTTACAGGTCGGCGGACCCGCTGCGCTGGGGGTGTAATTGAATTACCTAAATAAAATTGGCATTGAACTTAAGGATTTATATTCTATTTTATTATATTATATAAATCAGTCCTTTTGAATGAGGAAGATAATAAAATAATAATTATATATGTTTTATTCATCCGGATTCCATTGGCAAGTAATATCGATTTGCAACGTATTGAGTAGCGATGGGACTTATCCGGAATTATATTTTTTCAAGGAAATTTCCGGAAAAGTATACTTCACCCGTATTTACTAACACAAGAGCCAAGACACCGAACCACTGCAACACCACTAAGCCGGTAACACTTGTTTATAGTGTTTACTTTACTTTTATTTTCCTATGTGTTTACAGAATGTGTATAAAACTGGCAAAATAGCAGGAGGTATTAAACTGTGAAAGAGTTAAATTGAAAAAGTATTAATTTCCGATATTTTAATTCGCTGATAAAAGTCAGCTGACAACTGAGGATGAATTCAACTGGTTATATTATTAGTTTGAGTGTATCCCCGCGAGAGTCAATGGCGCAAAATGACCGCAAATACCAATAATGTGTGTTTAGTGGGTTTGAAAAATTAATTAAATTTTATTTAAAAAATTAAGGGAAGGGAACGCCACCGAGATCAGCCCCGAGATGAACAATGGTCGACATAACTTGATTACCTCGTATTCTTAATATACATTGTCCCCGGGAAAAGTAAACAAATTAAGTCGAACTCATGTAATCAGTCTACAGTAGGTCATGTATAAACAGAGAAACAATGTCGCTTAATCCTCATTCATTGGAGACATTGCAACATTTATTAAGCTGTAATTAAGTAATTCGCCCATGTGAAGAATACCAGGATTTCACTTTTCGGTCGACCTTTTATTGGAATTTTATATATGAAGATTTTTTATTTTTTTTAATGTATCTTTATTAAGTGTTTTATAGCGCTTATTTCTGTCTTATAACCTGTACATATACTAATTCGTTTATTGTTTTGGTTAGATTCAGCCATTCTGTAACCTGTGTTTTTGGTGAAAACCTGGTATTCTTCACATGGAGGTAACTGCAAAGTGAAATATAACGGCAGAAAGTCTGATATTCTTCACATGGGCCAAGTAATTAATACCATAATGCTTAATTAAGTTGTGACTATTAAACTGTAGTTTCAACCTTATTCGCAGCTGCTAATACCGGAACCGCGATACGTAATATGGCAAGGAACAAATTTGGAGAAAAGGCGTACGTGCTGATATAAAGAAGCACCACCCCCCCCCCCCCCCCCCCCCCGTATTATGATTGGCTGCTACCTGTACGTTGGGTTGGGGTTCCTGTACGACTCGAATGTCCGGCGTCCGATATCCGTGACCCCCGGGGCTTCCGGTCGCGTTGACCGTTACGTGCGAGAAACGCGGAGACATTCCGGGGAAGTTACGTGGAGAAAACCCGGGGAAACCTGCCCCCGAGTTTCCGCCAACCTAAAAGGGGAAAGAACACAAATTAACTTTATAACTCTCCAGTAATTAGTATAATAGGATATTAGTTAGATAGTTATAGGGGCGTCGGCTCTGTTCGCAATAAAGAAGGAACCGTTTTAGTCAACGCAAATGCCGTATTTATTCGAATAAGAGCCTGGGCGCTTGAGTTTATAAATTGCCAATTGGGGAGCCATTTATTCGAGGGGAGCGTTTATGCGAGGGGGCGTTTATTTGAGGGGAGCGTTTATGCGAGGGTGGGATCTTATTCGAGTAAACAGCTGAAACCTGCTCCTTTCCCAGTATTAATTCGGGAAATGGGACTCGAGTCAATGAACCCCCACACACTCTCATGCGCTTAATACAAAATATTAAATATATAAAACACACTTATTACTCCAAGTAATAATAATTATTCATAATTAAATAAATTATGTGCTTTAGAACAAATAATGTCAGTTTAAAGGAGAAATCGATTGAACGTTGATCATAAGACCCGAAATACAAAAAGTAGCCAAAATCTTTAACCTCTATGTATGTTGTTAGAATGTGGTTTCCAAGATTTCTTAAAATTTACGAATCAGAATAAACATTATTGCATGAAAATTCGTCGAGTAGAAGTATAATTACCGTATTTACTCGAATTAACGCCCCCCTTACTATCAAATGAGCAACTTAAACGCCTTCCCCGAATAAATGCCCCGGCGTTTAATAATATTACAATGTGGGACGTTAACATTGTTGAGAGTTAACTGATTGTTAAGACTGAAGGTAAATGTAGTAGGGTGTTGTACCGCCGTAATAGCCTGCATTGTAATAAAGATAATCCTGGTTTTATTTGAATTATTTCATTTGTTTAACTTGTTTTCTTGAATTTAACAACATTCTTTATTAGGGTATTTATATTCAAAATGCTGAAAATCTAGAACATAAACATAAACGCCCCACTCGAACCACACATTTTGTAACTTAAACGCCTTCCCGGAATAAACGCCACCACTCGAACCACACAGTTTGGAACTTAAACGCCTTCCCCGAATAAACGCCCCCCTCGAATAAACGCCCTTCCCGAATAAACGCCTTCCCCGAATAAACGCCCCCCTCGAATAAACGCCCTTCCCGAATAAACGCCTTCCCCGAATAAACGCCCTCCCCGAATAAACGCCCCCCTTGAATAAACGCCTCCCCAATTGGCAATTTATAAACTTAAACACCCAGGCTCTTATTCGTGTAAATACGGTATACAATTTTGAACATTTTGGTACCATTTTGGCTACTTTGTTTGTGTTTGTGACCATTATTATTTATACTTAGCCCATACCGGTACGTGAATAATTAAATAAGTACCTGGAACCGTTGAAATATTACGTGGTGAGGTGTCCCCGTACCAGTACCACCTCGGGTGGTTGAGGTTGCGGAAGTTGTAACGGGTGCAGGTTGGGTGGAGGGAGGGGGTCGTTCAACCAGATGGATCACCTGGGAAGAATAATTGATTAATACGCTCAATAATAATACGTGTGTAGGCATTGTTATACCCGTACAGGTAATTTTTGTTAGATTATAGATATCCGTAATAATTTACGGCCAAGTTAGTACAACAGCGATACCATATTTATGGATGCCGTTTATAGCGATACATCGGCTAATTATCTGACTACATATACCCGAACCAAGCATTTGTAACACAAACTTAATACATCGTGGTAATAATTAAAGGTATATAGGAGAATTAGTCAGTCGTAAACAGAAGGAAAATAACTGGCGTACTAAAGTTACTAAATTTATACTTTAATAAATCTTCTTTAAGTCTTTCCTTGTTCTCTATTCCAGTTCTAGATAAATTTAATTAAGAAGTACCGGGTGATTTAGCGCGCAATCTGCATTTTTTACAGTTTTTAACTCACCTTCCCGCTTATATCGTGTTCAGATAATAGAGCAGAATCTTGTAGAACTCGACCCGCGTATATCAATCGCTGCACATCGGGCAATATAGATACGGAAGTGGCGATCTTCTCTTTGAGTTGCCGAACCGTCATATCATCGGGAACGGAGTACGATCGGGATTGCCCATCCAAAGTCTTTACCGTTATGTCAATCATTGTGATTACCGGTACGTAATTGTTACTCAACTTTCTGAGTTTCAGTAATGCTGTAGTGGTCCGTTGTATGAGTGTATGAGTGCGTGGTGGTTGGGTCTTGATCAGTTTAGTAGGCCTATTACTGTATTAGTACTGGTTGATCTGAAAGGTTGTGATTGTGTAGCCTGTAAACTTGTGAATTGTGATGAATTTCACAATAAGACACGAGGCAGTAAATAGCAGGGATGTTAAGTGTTCTTTTACTGTTCTTTTCTTTTATGTTCTTTTATAATAAAAGAACAATTCGATATTTTTAGCAAATTGTTCTTTTATTATGGAATTACTAAGAAACTGCAAAAGTAATGAGAAAATAGGCCTATACCCTCCCTACTGCGACTGCCCCCCTAATATCACTAATAATACTTCTAGCCTTCTATACTCATGCTATACTCATTTACTCATACCGATATTAATAGTTGTTATGTTGGATGGATGTCAGGATGTATAGTACCGGTAATTAATACACCCAGTTAGGTTGAATTTATGAACAATAAACAACAGGGGTTTATTTATTTTGTTCCATTAGACAAGGATTGGGTGTGAATGAGGAACGCCCCATAGAGCCATACTCTACGTGGGCTTATTTTGTTTCATTAGACAAGGGTTGGATGCGGGTGAGGAACGCCCCATACTCTACGTGGGCTTATTTTGTTCCATTAGACAAGCTGACAAGGGTTGAATAGGAGTGAGGAATGCCCCATACTGTACGTGGGCTTGTTTAACTCATAACCTGTTTATGTAATACACCACATTATAAGAATCAATTATATTTAGCTAACACTTGATACTAAATACAATATAAATGTTCTTTTATGGTCTTTTAATGTTCTTTTATGTTCTTTTATATCAAAGAACAATTCAGTTTTTAAAAAATTGTTCTTTTAACATCCCTGGTAAATAGGTATCGGTAGGCTTAAACAGGAAGTACCGTACACCGTGACCGACGACCGTAGTACCAGTTAGTGTTGCAATGGGATCCCGTTACCGAAAATCGGGATCCCGACGGAAAATCCCGATCCCCATCAGCCCATACTGCCATAGAAAAAAAATCGGGATTTTTCGAGCTTTGCTATATCTGAATTTATATGCCCTGCAGCTTAAAATTGGTATAAAATCAAAACAAAAATAAATGAATAAAATCAAAATGAATAATCAAAATGAAAAATAAAGTAAAAGTATTGGTAACGTTTTTGCTTTTAGAACTACCTACAGACAGTGCAATAGTAGCCTAACTTACATGACTTATTACTGTATTATTATAACTGATTTCTGAATCTGAATTTCATTCATTAAATAATGCATAAAATTTATACCGGTACCGGTACATGAATGTCTATATTATAAATAATAGAAACACTTCTTGATATGCTTTTTATTGAGTATGATAAACATTTTTATGTGGCAGCTGGTTTCACTGTGTCCAGTCCAAGTAGCGGGAAGTAGGCCTACAATGCACACATCTCCAATCTCATTATATTTAGAGATGTCACAGTCACACTGTCACAGGCTGGCAGCGATTCACTGATTCAGTCTCAGTCAGACTACAGTAGATCAGAAGATAGATATGAAAAATGTTGCAGAAATTATATTAATAACTAAATAACGTGTGTGAATGAAATACGGTAACCGTCAGACGTAGTTATGGCTGTATGGCAGTCAATATTAATGTTTTTAAGAACTTGTTAAAAAAAAAGTAGATCTTTTACCTTATTGTACAGTTGTAGTTTTGATAGATTTTTGGATTAGTAATTTTTACAATATATACAATATAAGACTGTGAGAAACATGCATTTTAGTCTTTTAATTTAACGATATTTTTAGTGCAATTGCCAGATTGTTGCCCGTAAGTCAGTAAGTGCAGAAGTGTCCATGTAACCATCCGTGTCCATCCTGTATATTACGTAAACTTGAAGGTAAATCGAGTCGTACGCCTGATGGTTTCCCCAGTATTATCTTCTCTAGATTATCACGGTGCTTGGCAGCTCCTCTAGCGGCCATTTTCCAAATATCGTTTAGTAGCCATTGTCTACCTTCTATTTGGTTAACAGCATTCATTGTTCCAATCTATAAGAAGGGGGATGCTGCCGACCCGTACAATTACAGACCTGTTTCTTTGACCTGTATTGCATGCAAAATTATGGAGATGTGTATAAAGGACAAATTGCTCGATTATTTATATTCTCATAAACTCATATCTAAATCGCAACATGGGTTCTTAAAGAAACGGTCTACCTGTACTCAATTATTGGAATGTACAACTGATTGGTGCAATTTATTAGATAGTCGACAGAGCACGGACACAATTTATATTGATTTTGCGAAAGCATTTGATTCTGTTGTACATAGGAAGTTATTATCTAAATTATCGGCATATGGTATATCTGGAGATTTACTATTGTGGTTATCGGCTTTTTTATCTGATCGTAGCCAACGTGTTGTTGTTGGAAATAGTTTTTCCGATGTCTGCTATGTACTATCCGGTACCCCTCAAGGTAGCGTACTTGGCCCAATATTGTTTGTGTTGTTTATTAATGACCTACCTGATATAATCGGTAATAGTGTATCATGCAAATTGTTCGCCGACGATGTAAAGCTGTATGCGCGCTCGTCCGATAATTTGCAACTCGCTGAAGCTTTATCTGCTTTGGAAAAGTGGGCTGATACATGGCAACTCAAAATTGCTGCTCATAAGTGCATCGTGCTTTACATCGGTTCGGCAGACCGACATGATACGCAGTACATGTTAGGTGGTAAATGTTTAAAGATTGACACTTCCTGTAGAGACCTGGGTATTACAATGTGTAGTTCTCTTAATTTCGATGTTTATTGTCGCGAACAAGCTGCCAAGGCCCTAAAAATGACAAATTTGATTTTCAAGTGCTTTTTAACTTCGAATCGTTCTGCATTAATTACGGCTTTTAAATCTTATGTGCGTCCCTTATTAGAGTACTGTACGCCTATATGGTCTCCTTTTCATTTAGGTTGTATAGACTTACTTGAGCGGGTACAGAGATATTTTACGCGTCGCCTTTTTAAACGTTGTAATTTGGATTGTACAGTAAGCTATTTGAATCGAATTAACGTATTACAACTTCAACCCCTGGAAGTGCGCCGCATAATTTTTGACCTCAAGATGACCTTCGCTCTTTCGAACAACGAAGTCGACCTAAACTTCGCTGACTTCTTTACCTTGGCCCCTAGGGGTGGGTTGAGAGGTCACGACCGTAAACTGTTTCATAAACAGTCGCGCTTGCAGATGTGCAAAAATAATTTTTCCCATAGAGTGGTGCCCATTTGGAACTCGCTTCCAGCTGAAGTTGTAAATTGCCGTAATAAACTGTTATTTTCTCTAAGACTCAAAGAAATTAACCTACTTTCTTTTTGTAAGTTTAACCGGAATTTAGTGTAATTATTGTAATTTTATCTGTAAATATAATATATGTTTTTATCTGTTCTACTTTATGTTTTTATCATATCTATTATAATTTCTACATACTATTAATTGTTATCTGCCTTCTATATCTATATTTGTAATAATGTCATTTGTTCTACTGTACTACTTGGAACTCATGTATACGTTTTTAATTTAATATGGCATATTGTTACGTTTTTATAAGATTTGTAAATTTTTAATAATATGCTGCTCTAATGTACTGTTTATAGTATTTACATACATAATTTCAATATTTTTACTTCATTTCCGTTTAAATTTCCGCTTGATTTCACTCTTTAGTAAGTACTGTCCGTTTTTATTTTCTTAAGATGCATTGGTCACAATTTTATTTATTCGTGTTTTTCTGATTTCAATTCAACTATTAGTGTACCTGGTCTTACCGTAAGTGTACCTTGTTGTTTTTCTCCGGTGTTAACATTTTTATAATATTTCACCGTGTTTAATAATAATAATAATAATAACCTCTGACAGTCTGAACCTGGGTGATGTTCTGCCTTTTAATTAATTCTGTAATTTTTATATGTTTAATGCTTTAATCTGTTAATGATTAATAAAAGAGTGCATTATTATTATTGTTATTAGGCCTACTGCACTTACTGCACATACACACATACCGGTACTGCAGGCAGTACCAGACCTGCAGACTGCCAGACTCAGACTGGCAGACGCCAGTGCAACAGTGTCTTATGTCTGTATGTTCAGACTGTCAGACATTCAGATGTTAGAATCGAACATGGGCAAGATCGCAGATGGCAGGATGCTGGGATGGGCTGGGCGTAGTACAGTGTACAGTCAGACAGTACTAGGACAGTAGGGTACCTCCTACACAGCAGTACTGTCTACAGGCTGACAGGTACAACAGTCATTACAGTATTCTCACTCCCCAGCTCCCGTGGTGTAATTTCCTAGTGTATACTGTATAGTATTCTCATTCCCCAGCTCCCGTGTTGTAATTTCCCTAGTGTACAGTATTCTCACTCCCCAGCTCCCGTGGTGTAATTTCCCATAGTGTAGGGTATTCTGACGTAATTTCCCTAGTGTACAGTATTCTCACTCCCCAGCTCCCGTGGTGTAATTTCCCATAGTGTAGGGTATTCTGACGTAATTTCCCTAGTGTACAGTATTCTCACTACAGTGAAACTCACCCCTGCATTATTTATCAATTTTCCCTCTGTCTGTCTTGCAAATCCATCCCCGGTTAAATTTAGCTCCTTCACACGAGGGGGGCAATGGCAGTCTAATACTGATAATATTGTAATACTGATGGTCTGCCGGTGTAACAGGAAAATATTGATTTATCTGCACTGATCATAATACATTGTAAATCTGCTACGATCATAGAATGATCATACAAAATCTTTTAAGAATTTACATATACAAAATATTGAAAAAATATTTATTTATTGAATGTATGCATGGTTGCAATTTGTTAAATATCAAAACCATTTTTACATTAAACATTATAATCATTGTCTTGGAAAGTAACAACATGGCTATTATATCTGCTACGATCAGACTACGATCAGGATAAGATCAGGCCAGATAAGGAGGCTGCCCAAATTTTAAAACACCAGAGGCAGAGGCCAATGATAATTATTTTTTTGCCGAATTTGACCGACCAGAGTACTCTCTTTCACAGCGTTTTACATAAGATTACATATCATACGAAGATCTTTTCAGATCTTATCATGATCATATCATGATAATATCAAGTTAGAAATTATCAATACTAAAACTCCAGAGATCAGCCGTGGTCTTACCAATCCTGCAAAGATTTGCACTGATCATTACCAACCCTGCTAATATCATAGAGCAAAGGTGCCAAGATCTTATCAAGACATATGAAGATCTTATGCTAAGATCAGTGCAGATTGGTGACGTTGCAAGTCTAGGGGAACTCAGCAGCAAAACGGTGCAATATAAAATACTGCATTGTACTGTATAACTGTAATTTAAATTAATTTTTGTAAAGTAAAATAAATGCTGTAAATATTCGCTATAATGGAAGGGCAATTTGGGAGGGAATGGGGGTGCTCAGTACTCTGCGTTGATACCACTGCTTTAAGCAGTGGTATCAACGCAGAGTACTATTTGCAACTATTGGTTCTGCTAACACTGATAAATATAGGAACAAAGTTCGCAAGTTTAGGAAAGTGATTCGCTCGCAAAAAAGGAATATTTCACAATATGAGAATTGGATAAACATTAAATTTAGAAATGGTGATCAAATCAAATTGTTCATGAAAAAATATTGGATTTTTCGAAAAAACATAAAAAAATTAAGTTTAGAAGTGTTGATTAATATTACTTGAATTTCATAAAACTACAGTATAGGAAATTTCAAATTTTAAAATATATTCATTAAATAAAATATCGAGGGGTAATTGTGCGGGGGGCAATATTTCCGGGGGGCAATAGTACGGGGGGCAATTGTCCTCGGGTGGCAATTATCATCGAGGGGCAATTTTCCGGGAGGCAATTTTCCGCGAGGCAATTGTCCGAGGAACAATTTTCCGCGAGGCAATTGACCGAGGAACGATTGTCCGGGGGCAATTGTCCTAGTTCTCCCAAGAGGTTACCTAACTTCATGACTCGTCCCAGTCGTGTTTACTAATTTCATCCAATCAAATCGTTGGCTGTTTGGAACCACATAAAAATATACAATTAGTTTACAAAACATACAAAATTTCCCAAATTACAGTATTTGCTTACACTGCCAAAAGCTCAGATCTCTATTAAACATTTTAGCCAATCAAATTAGATGTGTGGCGCCACAGTTAAATTTATAAACTTTTAAAGGTTACTTGCAACATCTACTAAGTAAACGTGGAAAATATACAAAATTTTATAAATAACACATGAGCAAAATATTAAGATTAAAAGATTAAAGATGATTGTAGTTAGTGAAACATAAAATTATTAAAAGCATTTGTGTATTTGTTTACGTGATGAAATCGTAATTGACAAGTAAATAAACGACATACTGCACAACATATTAAATAAGACAATAAATAACATTTAGTTTCGTAAGTTAAATTTCATTAGGAGTATTTTTTAATACTCATTACAGTCATCAGTAGCGAATCAACAAATAGTCAGCTCCATTATCAAGCCCATTTGCCACAAAGGTACAAATAATCGAGACACATCAATGAATTCGTACTTCGGTTGAGCGTTTAGATTTGTCATTCCAATATATTTGTCAAACCTAAAAAATAATACTGTTGTGATTAGACACTTGCGTTCTGTATATATTGTGGTAATTAGACGTTAGTGAAGTCTTGTGGTAATTAGACACTGAGTATTAATAACTACCGTACTGTATATTGTGGTAATTAGACACTTGCATTCTGTATATTGTGGTAATTAGACGTTAGTGAAGTCTTGTGGTAATTAGACACTGAGTATGAATAACTACCGTTCTGTATATTGTGGTAATTAGATGCAGTGTAGTCTTGTGGTAAATAGACACTTGAGTTCTGTATATTGTGGTAATTAGATGCCATTGTAAAATAATATTGTGGTAATTAGATGCAGTGTAGTCTTGTGGTAAATAGACACTTGAGTTCTGTATATTGTGGTAATTAGATGCCATTGTAAAATAATATTGTGGTAATTAGATGCAGTGTAGTCTTGTGGTAAATAGACACTTGAGTTCTGTATATTGTGGTAATTAGATGCCATTGTAAAATAATATTGTGGTAATTAGATGCAGTGTAGTCTTGTGGTAAATAGACACTTGAGTTCTGTATATTGTGGTAATTAGATGCCATTGTAAAATAATATTGTGGTAATTAGATGCAGTGTAGTCTTGTGGTAAATAGACACTTGAGTTCTGTATATTGTGGTAATTAGATGCCAGTGTAAAAGAATCTTGTGGTAAATATACACTGCAGTTCTGTATAGTCTTGTGGTAATTAGATGCCACTTGTAAAGTAATATTGTGGTAATTAGATGCCATTGTAGAATAATATTGTGGTAATTAGATGTAGTGTAGTCTTGTGGTAAATAGACACTTGAGTTCTGTATAGTATTGTGGTAATTAGATGCCATTGTAAAGTAATATTGTGGTAATTAGATGCCATTGTAAAATAATATTGTGGTAATTAGATGCAGTGTAGTCTTGTGGTAAATAGACACTTGAGTTCTGTATATTGTGGTAATTAGATCCCATTGTAAAATAATATTGTGGTAATTAGATGCAGTGTAGTCTTGTGGTAAATAGACACTTGAGTTCTGTATATTGTGGTATTTAGACGCCATTGTAAAATAATATTGTGGTAATTAGATGCCATTGTAAAATAATATTGTGGTAATTAGATGCAGCGTGTAGGCCTACTGGTGTAGTCTTGTGGTAAATAGACACTTGAGTTCTGTATATTGTGGTAATTAGATGCCAGATGCCATTGTAAAATAATATTGTGGTAATTAGATGCAGTGTAGTCTTGTGGTAAATAGACACTTGAGTTCTGTATATTGTGGTAATTAGATGCCATTGTAAAATAATATTGTGGTAATTAGATGCAGTGTAGTCTTGTGGTAAATAGACACTTGAGTTCTGTATATTGTGGTAATTAGATGCCATTGTAAAATAATATTGTGGTAATTAGATGCAGTGTAGTCTTGTGGTAAATAGACACTTGAGTTCTGTATATTGTGGTAATTAGATGCCATTGTAAAATAATATTGTGGTAATTAGATGCAGTGTAGTCTTGTGGTAAATAGACACTTGCTTTCTATATATTGTGATAATTAGATGCCATTGTAAAATAATATTGTGGTAATTAGATGCAGTGTAGTCTTGTGGTAATAGACACTTGAGTTCTGTATATTGTGATAATTAGATGCCATTGTAAAATAATATTGTGGTAATTAGATGCAGTGTAGTCTTGTGGTAAATAGACACTTGAGTTCTGTATATTGTGGTAATTAGATGCCATTGTAAAATAATATTGTGGTAATTAGATGCAGTGTAGTCTTGTGGTAAATAGACACTTGCGTTCTATATATTGTGGTAATTAACTAGATGCCAATGTAAAATAATATTGTGGTAATTAGATGCCTCTATCGAATTGTTGGGGTAGATTCCGGTAGATTGTGGTAGTTTGTGGTTGGTTGGGGTAGATTGTGGTAGGTTGGGGTAATTAGTAGGACCCAGCTGGCCCTGCAAGGATTTCAAATATGTAACGCAATTTCAATTTCGTTGAAAAATAGCTGAGATATGGGCGTTCAAATGTTGCATGGTTATGCACCTGCGCGAGGCTATTTTATTCTATTTAATAAATGCATCATAATCTGGAATATTTTGTTTATCCAAAGAAGTAGCTGGGCAACAATGCATTACATCTTTAATCGTACTATTACGTATTACGTAGTTATTCATACATTTAAAAAATGTTCTAGAATTATATGGTTTATTTATTAATAGAATAAAATAGCCTCGCGTCGTTGCAAAACCATGCAAGATTTGAACGCTCATATCTCAACTATTTTTCAACAAAATTCAAATTGTGTTACATATTTGGAATCCTTGCATGGCCAGCTTTCCATTGGTACAAACAAACAGCTTTAAGGTAGAACTGTAGAAGAATAACTGCGGTGTAACTGGTGTCAGGGTGTAATATTGCTGGAGACACTTTTTTTAAACAGTTAAACGCTTGTAGAATGTAGCTAAAGATTGAAAGCAAAAATAAAAATTATGGCTCACCCAGTCAGTGGTCGGGAGGTGAAACTATCTCTGTTTCAAATTTCATGCAATCTCATTACAGCATTAAGATTTGTAAAAAAATTAGGGGGGGGGGGGGGTGTCACTGAATTACGACACTATATTCTGGGACGTGGTGTATTCAGTTAGTATATGCACGAAATATACCGATAATTGGCCTAATACTTTATTAAAAAATTAACTCCGGCAAAATTTTCATTGGAGCCAGAGCAGGAGCCGGAGATGCCAAAATGGCCGGAGCCGGAGGTGAGCTCCCATCGAGCCCTAATCCCTACTTTTACACCTTATGTCTGTATGTAATTCCTACTTTACACCCTCAAAATGTTGTGATTTTATTTACTGCACATATACAGGCTGACAGGACCTCCCGTTCCCACTATGTTTTACAGTTTAATACCCTATTGTTCTTAATTTAATATTTACTAGCTGGTTGTAATACCATTCTGATATTTTAACAAATTAATTTGTTATTTATAGTAATTTACACACTGAGTTCACTTTAATGGTGCGCTTTTTAAAGGGACCTCCATGGAAACGAGGTTTTCATCGAGCTATCCCTAACAGCCTAACATCAGAACATTGTATGTCTACAAGATAATCTATATTTTTTCTATGAACTTTGCACAATTTTTTAGTAAATTTAAATATTATAGTCGATTCCAACTTATGCCGGTCAGCCGGTTATTAGTGTATTACAGTATTATGTTATATTTTATATGTCTTATATTTTAGGGATTGCTTGTACATTGTTACCGGTAATAAAAAACTTAAACTTTACATGTACAGTACACTGCAGTGTGCAGTCAAATGGCAGAATCGTAAGTGTATTGTTTGTAATGAACAGCACTTTATCAGTTATCACTTAGGCTAAGCCCACAGTTTTCTTTGTGAACAGTGAATGACATTTAGGCCTATCTTATTTACTCTACTGGTACCGGTAAGTTGCTAGGCCGATTTTGGTTCACTTTGTCAATGTAACTAAATACGTAAATAGATTTTAAAAACTAGAACAGTAGAATGTCAATAAATATTATCAGAATGTGAAATTAAGTCTGCACTGCAAACCAATTCAAACCACCTAAAAAAAACGTGAAGAAAGCGACTGAAACAATCCGATCAAACGTTTAAGAGACCTTTCGTGCTGCACCTGCACATGCTGACATGGCAGCATGGGGTACTGTAACAATCTGTTGAAATGATTAAGATAGGCTACCTTCCTGCCTTCACGCAGTACGTTAGACACTGCTGCACTGTAACAAACAATCTGTTGAAACCTGAAACGTTTAAGAGACCTTCCAACCTTCGTGCAGCACGTTGGATACTGAAACAATCTGTTGATGAAACGTTTAAGAGACCTTCGTGCAGCACATGGGTAACAATCTGATGAACGTTTGAGAGACCTTCGCGCAGCACGTGACGTGGTGTACTATAACAATTTGTGGAAACGTTTAAGAGACCTTCATTCACGCAGTATGTGAGATACTAAAACAATCTGTTGAAACGTTCGAGACCTTCGCGCAGCACGTGGCGCACTGTAACATTGTGTAACAAGCTGTTCAAACGTTGAAGAGGGATTCGCGCAGCACGTGGCGTACTCCAACATTGTGTAACAAACTGTTGAAACGTTTAAGAGAGATTCACGCAACACGTGGCGTACTCCAACATTGTGTAACAAGCTGTCGAAACGTTTAAGAGACCTTCGTGCAGCACGTTCGCACATGGGGCTGTGGGGTACTGAAACAATCTGTTGAAACGATTAAGATACCTTGCTGCCTTCATGCAGTATGTGAGATACTGAAACAATCTGTTGAAACGTTTGAGACCTTCGCGCGGCATGTGGCGTACTGTAACATTGTGTAACAAGCTGTTGAAACGTTTACGATACCTTAGCGCAGCACATGGCGTACTGAAACATTGTGTAACAAACTGTTGAAACGTTTAAGAGACCTTCGCGCAGCACGTGGCGCACTGTAACATTGTATAACAATCTGTTGAAACGTTTACGATACCTTCGCGCAGCACGTGGCGCACTGTAACATTGTGTAACAAGCTGTTGAAACGTTAGAGACCTTCGCGCAGCACGTGGCGCACTGTAACTGTAACATTGTATAACAATCAGTTGAAACGTTTACGGTACCTTCGCGCAGCACGTGGCGCACTGTAACATTGTATAACAATCTGTTGAAACGTTCAAGAGACCTTCGCGCAGCACATGGCGCACTGTAAAATTGTGTAAGAAAACGTTTGAAACGTTTATGATACTTTCACGCAGCACGTGGTGCACTGTAATATTGTCTGATTGTTGTAACAATCTGTTGAAACGGTTCAAACTTCAAAGACCTTCGCGCAGCACATGAGATAATTCTGAAACAATATATTTAAACGATCTGACGATTAAGAGGTCGATTTACCATCATAGCTAACACCCCAATTCATGATATTGACTGATTGAATGGGATAAATTATTTTTAGGCTCGTTAAGCCAAGGAATCCTGTTCACCATCACCACCACCGATGATATTCCATAAACCTTCCACTTCCATTCTATTTTCCCAAGTCTGCAAGTTGCCTTGATTCCCATTTATTGACCACTGAAGGATGAATGCCAAGGTTGGGCTAGCAGGTTGCAGCATTTAAAGCACTGATACTGTGCAACTGTGCTCAAACTGTCAAACAGTGCTGCCACCGTGCCCCATCTAGGGATCGAATAAGGCTGTAAGGGCTTCCTAATTGGAAGCCCAGGAATGTCACCAATAGACCAAGATGTTGCATGGTCTAGACAGGCAGACTTATGGGCAGCCACTCCTAACTGCCAACTGATAGCCCAGTTACCTAACGTAATTTCTCCCTAACCTAACCTACCTAACGTAAAATCAATGTATACAATATCAATATTCTTACGATTATCAAGCAGTTGTGTACAGTCGGTGATACGCTCTAATAATTGCCTACAAGTAGATCTACGCTGTAGGAACCCATGCTGAGATTTTGATATCAATTTATGTTCTAAAAGATACTTAGTTAACTCTACTTTAATGCACATTTCCATAAGTTTACAGGCTATACAAGTTAGTGATACAGGTCTATAATTATAAGGGTCCGAAGGATCGCCTTTCTTGTACAATGGAATAACTAAAGCAGTACGCCAAACAGATGGCAGAGCATTGGAAGCAAATGATATATTAAAAATAACTGATAAAGGCACAGCTAAAAATAATGCAAGTTTAGAAAATAAAATTCAATTTCAATTTCAAAGCTCGGTTTACACCCCGGCAGGCTATATTGATAAAATTATAGGGTGAAAAATACTGGGCAGATCATCCGGAGTGTGGCTTGTCTTGCCTTTCAGTTTTCTCAGCATTATTAAAATAGTTGCAGGTTCAAAATTTATATCAGATAACTGGGCGCTAGAATGTACGTTTCTAGGAAATGGTGGGATAGACAGATAGACCCATTATCCTCACTGAAGTTTTGCGAGAGTACCATTGAAAATATATTAGCCTTAGTAACATCATCAACTACAGTATTACCATTGTACTGTAGTGGTGCAATACCCGCTTTATTGCGTTTTCGTGAGTTAGGCCTAGTGTACTTAAAGACTGCTTCCGGACTTCCTGAGCTGAGAATTTTACATTCTTTGGCGCAGGCAGCTCGGAATGCACCCTGAGAAGCAGCTTTAGCAGCCTTAGTGTAAGCCGCTCTGCCAGATACTGTGTGCCTGCGGCGCCACAGTTTATTTTTATTATTCTGAAGTTGCTTTACATAAACCGGGTATGCTTTCTTATTAGGATTAATAGATTTGAAAGGAACACAATTATCAATACCTACTTTGAGTATACTTGTAAATTTGCACCAGAAATTATCTATAGTGTTACATAATTGAAATTCGATAGTCCAATTGATATTTTGTAAATATGACGAAATTTTGTTATAGTCACAGTTAGAAAAGTCATGAAAACCAATGCAATCTCGCTGAATTAACTCATGGGGGGAAATAATATTAAAACATATATTATAAGTGTATATCCCGATAGGGATGTATTTATATATCCCGATCGGGATAGGGAACCCTACTGACTGTGAATCACACAAGATATCGAATGTAAAATGAATTACTGGGGTGTCAGGGTGTCGGTATAATGCAGTGGTGCCGTCTTTTGTGGTACTTTGCGGTCTTTTGCGGTACCGGTATACCTAATTCGTAGGACCGCTGAGTACGCCCTATAATATTAATAGGCCTAACGGCATTTGTTTTTTATTTCCGGTATATATTTTTTTTGAAATTTTGCCGGTGGTACTAATCGATTGGCAAGAGCTGTAGAGGGTCAAAAAACGTTCAATTCGAATAAGGTTTTAGGCCTATTCTGCTAAATACAAATACCGTTAGCTAAAGCGGAGTACAGGTATCATTCTACTTAGGTCTACCAGTACTGATTTACTCTGTTGAATCGAGTTGAAGGGCTTTAATTTAATAATGGCGTCTTACCGAAAGAAATCGGGAACTCCCAACACACGATATTTCGAGTCCCCTGACATCGTCAACCAATTTGACGGAATTCGAACCTGGCTCCAAAAAAACTTTAAAAAATACATCCAAAACGACCCTCCAACCAACCGCGGTCTCTCACAACTGACCACTCAACTGGTTCAGTTCCAAGAGGACGCTTTCGGGAGGAATGCTAACAAACCGTTGCTAACTCGACTCCCCGCTAACTTCTTTACCGATTTTAAACCCGGTGGTGCGTTATGCCACATCCTCGGTTTTGTATTTCGCTATAAATCGGAACAAGGATGGCGTCGTTGCGACTTTGTATCTCCGGCGCGTTTAGACAAAAACGTAGAAATGTTCGTTAATCTCCATCAATACTTAACGAGCCAAAGCATTCTAGCAACTCCGGTTTGTTTCATACTCCCGCAGATTGAAACATCGTTGAAAGAGAAACTCGTTGATATCGTTAAACGGCACAATGGGAGTCTCACTGAGAACCATCGAGAGGCGACACATCTGGTCTTCCCGCCTCCACCTCCACTCCCCGATGCCGACTGGTACAGGCCGACAGCGAAGCATGGCCATCAGGTTCTCTGCCACTTCTGGTACTCGCCAGATTCGTACGATACGTGGTTGGACGCCTCGGTGGTCGGGGTTCCTGATGGGGGGAGTGTCGCAACACTCATAGAACCGGAGCCGGCGGGGTCCGGACGCGCCCGCGAGGTTAACTCCCGGTGGCTCGTGGACCTGGACGTCTACAACGAGTGGCCCAACGAGGAGGACTACGAGATCCTCGACTCCGGCAAGGACAAGCAGTGCACCTCGCCGGCGTTGGCGCGAACCCGTCGCAGGTTCTACCTGCTTCCGGCGGCTCCGGGACCGGGGTCCCCCCAGGACGAGTCGCTAACCGAATCCCTTCCCAGTCGGAAGCCCAGGGTCGCCGCTATTACAGGTAGGTTATCTTGTATCTGGTAGAGAGAGTGAATAGTGAGGTAGGCCTAGGTGTTCGCCATAATAGATTACTTTATATTTTTAATTACATTTTTGTTATAAATTAATTATAAAACTTATTAAGTATAAAACTATAATAAAATTATTATAATTTTATCATATACCGAAAACCTGTTTGAGAATAAAACACAAGAGTCGATTGAATATGTTTAATATTTGATTTCCTTTATTTTGCACTCCTTGTGGATAGCCGAAGTCAGGCAATCAATCAATAAACTTTGCAACCGGAATCATAAAAACTGCGTTAATTATGTTGTTAATGGAATTAACTATATTAATAAATAACCCATTGCAAAACTGTATCATGGGGCTAGTTGGAATTGGAAAGAGAAAAATAATACGACCGTCGACCATGCAATAATAACTATTTATTGTAGGGTAAATAAAATATGCTTTATTTACCGCTCGTCCCGAGATCTGTTATAAGGATGTGGCGAATGTCCGCATCCGCGGATATCCGATCCGCATGATTTTTGGCATCCGCATCTGCACCCCTGGCATGCGGATGTTACATGCGGATGTTACATGCGGATGTAACATGCGGATGTTACATGCGGATGTTACATGTGGATGTTACATGCGGATGTTACATGCGGATGTTACATGCGGATGTAACATGCGGATGTTACATGCAGATGTTACATGTGGATGTTACATGCGGATGTTACATGCGGATGTTACATGCGGATGAGGATGTTACATGCGGATGTTACATGCGGATGTTACATGCGGATGTAACATGCGGATGTAACATGCGGATATTACGTGCGGATGTTACATGTGGATGTTACATGCGGATGTAACATGTGGATATTACATGCGGATGTTACATGCGGATGTTACATGCGGATGTAACATGCGGATGTTACATGCAGATGTTACATGTGGATGTTACATGCGGATGTTACATGCGGATGCGGATGTTACATGCGGATGTTACATGCGGATGTTACATGCGGATGTTACATGCGGATGTTACATGCGGATGTAACATGCGGATGTAACATGCGGATATTACATGCGGATGTTACATGTGGATGTTACATGCGGATGTTACATGCGGATGTTACATGCGGATGTAACATGCGGATATTACATACGGATGTTACATGTGGATGTTACATGCGGATGTTACATGCGGATGTAACATGCGGATGTAACATGCGGATATTACATGCGGATGTAACATGCGGATGTAACATGCGGATATTACATGCGGATGTTACATTGGAGCGGATGTTACATGCGGATGCGGATGTTACATGCGGATGTTACATGCGGATATTACATGCGGATGTAACATGTGGATATTACATGCGGATGTTACATGCGGAGCGGATGTTACATGCGGATGCGGATGTTACATGCGGATGTTACATGCGGATATTACATGCGGATGTTAAATGTGGATGTTACATGCGGATGTTACATGCGGATGTAACATGCGGATGTTACATGCGGATGTTACATGTGGATGTTACATGCGGATGTTACATGCGGATGCGGATGTTACATGCGGATTTTACATGCACCATCTAAGCATCCTGTCTGCGCATATCCAGCAATAACCACTCAATTAAAAAAAATGTTAATAATATTTACTTTTATATCTTAAACTTTATTTTATTTTTCTCATTAATTAATTATTATAGTTATTATTATTATTGTTTTAATAATAATTAATAATTATTATTATTTTAATTATTAATTACAATTATTATTATTATTATAGTTAAAATTATTTCTTACTAGATAGGCCTAACAACTTTTAAGCGATAATGGTAGCGATCATTTTATTTGTTAGATAGGGTCTAATTGTAAGATATTATAGATATTATATTATTATATTATATTCTAGATATTATTAGGAATGAATAATAAAAGATTAGAATATTAAAATGCTGGTGTAATCTCTATATCGAAGGGAGGTCAGAAAAAAATATGTATGTTTTAATAGATATATATCCTCATCCGTGCGGATGTCACCTCAGACATCTGCATCCGAATCCGCATCCGCGGCTGTCAAAAATATGACATTCGCAACATCCCTAATTTGTTGCATTAAGTTAGATCGAGGGGCGAAAAGGTAAAGAACGTGTTTTATTTGTCGTTCAATATGTAATTTAATTGTTAAAGTCATCCTTATTATTATACTTATTAGAATATATTAATGTTTAATAAGTAATTAAACATCACACCAGTCGCACCGGCACCGCATGTATTATTCGTCCTTATTGTGATTTGTTGATCACCAATGGAAAAGTGTCGTTGAAAGGATTCCAAATGTGTAAATTACTATTAATGTGGTTGAGAAATAGCTGATACAAGCTTACCAGCGAGAGCTGGCAATATGGACGGATCCATTGCTATCAATATTATTGTTGTAATAAATTACGCGCCTATGCAGGGAAGCCTAATAACGAAAAACGCAAAACGAACCATTGGGCAAAGTAGTACCCTCTGTACAACACAGTTATTATTATATTGTTTGTTGTAATGAATTACGCGCATAAGCAGGGCAGCCTAATAAGTAAATAATAACGTATGAGAACCCAATAGTTGTCAATATGGAGCAGACAGCTCTCCCAATTACACTGCTTCTTACTTACATCCAAACTGAACCTCTAATAGGATGTTGTCTTTGTCAAGCCAACGATATTCTGGGATTGGCTAGCCAGTATGATAATAGTATAATTAGTATAATATCTCCTCTAACTCTCTAATATATATCTTCTCCTACATTTCTAAACGAAATAAAGCGAAATTTTGCAGAAAGTATTCGACAGAATTTTGATTGAGTTAATTCTACGATTATGATCGGTCATTCTAGAATTAATTTCACTGTTGCTATGCAATCAACAGTTCCCTCGCAACCAAAACCTTGCATACACAACACAACTGGGTCCGATAACGAACCTATCATCAAAATTTCATCCAATTCCATCAACATTTTAAGTGTAAGAAGTTGTGTGTACAAACAAACACACAAACACAAACAAACACGCGTCAGAAATAAGGACATCCACTTCTTGGATCCGTCCAATATGGGCGTTCAAAAAGTCCAGAACTTTGCATCCGTCACAGCCTGCAGGGTAGGGTATTTATTATATTTAATAAAGTACGCAATATTCTGGAAGCTGGAACATATTGAATTATATTATAATTCGAATTTATTCTAATTGAATTATAATTCAATCTATTTGATTAACTACAAGATTATTAATCATTTTACTTCTGTAGTCGTAGCTAGTCATTTAATAAATAAAATTCCCCAGAATAGTATTTATTGCAGTGTTATTACAACTTAAGTTGACTGATTGAAGAGCAATAATCTCCATTTACCAGATGTAAATAATGCAAATCTTATATCTGGTATCACATTGATACAAAATTTATAATATAGTTTTTAGAGTTTATATTATAAATATATTAATTCAATATTCTGGATTTTACATATTCTGCAGTTAATAAAGTAATTTATTTACCTTCTCGTCACGAGATCTCCTGATCGAGGCTCTATAATGTAAATAAACCCATTTTATTTCACGTAGTTATATATTAGGCCTAATTGTTTTTATAACATGCAACAACCGCTCCGATGTCTATTTCTCAGTGAAATTTTGATGTTTCTGACAGATAATTTTGAATTCCCCTTTCTATCGGAATAAATTCACGAAGTTTCCAATTTTCATTTCCTTTAGGTACAAAAAAACGAAGAAAGTCTCCGTCTCCGCCGCCATCGGAACAAAAACGGAAGAAACGAAATAAAGTTGAGAGCAAAGAGAGTCCGTCGGGGAAAGGGTCGCGGAAACGGCGAGAGGAAGACGACGAGGAGGAGGACGCGACTCGCGATCTACCGGACCCGCCGGTACAACCGGCTGTGGAGCCGGTAGAAACGACGAGCAAAGGAACCCGGCAGGACGATCAGCTGAACCCGGTGAAGGGCGGAGCTGTAGCGGAGTTGGAGGAGGCCGAATCGGCAGTTGTGGAGGACGAAACGTCCCGAACCAACGCCGCGTCGTCCGAGGAGAAGCAACCCACGGAGGAGTACGTCACGGAGCAGACGCACCACGTTATCGTACCGTCGTACTCCGCGTGGTTCGACTACCATTCGGTCCACGCTATAGAACGCCGCTCCCTCCCGGAGTTCTTCAACCGTCGGAACCGCTCCAAGACCCCGGAGGTTTACCTCGCGACGCGCAACTTTATGGTGGACACCTACCGCCTGAACCCCCAGGAGTACCTCGCCTTCAGCTCCTGTCGTCGGAACATCGTCGGGGACGTGTGCTCCGTGATGCGGGTCTACGGGTTCCTCGAGCAGTGGGGGTTGGTTAACTACCAGACGGACGCGGACGCCCGCCCCGTGGCCATGGCCCCGCCCGGGACCAGCCACTTCCACGTGCTGGCCGACACCCCCACCGGGTTGCAGCCCCTCCCGCCGCCCGCCAAGGCCCTCCAGGAACCCGCCGCCAAACAGCTGCTCAACATGGACCGCAGCGAGGGGAAGGACAGCGAGGTTGTTAAAGAAGGTAATATAATATAATATAATAAAGTTTATTTACCTGTTGGTTGTTTATGAGTCATGCTAAATTAAAACTACTGACAAAGAGAAAGAGCGAAGCGATGAGTTTTACTCGCTTCTGCCGACATCCATTCTGTATTTTTGTTTCTTTTTTTATTTATTTTACGCCAATAGATTTGAAATATTATATTTTTTAGGTAAACCTACCGAGGAGGCTACGGAGGAAGTCACAGAGGCGAGTAAACCGCTCCTCTCGGACGGGATATCCCGTCGGAAGGACGTCTACATGAGTCGACGCGCGCAGTTGGCGCGCGCTCGCAGCGGTCTACCGCAGGCGCGGGAATGGGAGGAGCAGGAGGTTGCGCTGCTGCTCGAGGGGTTGGAGATGTTCTCGGAGGATTGGAACCGCGTCTCGGAACACGTCGGGACCCGCGCCCAGGACGAGTGCATCCTCCAGTTCCTCCGACTCCCCATAGAGGACCCCTACCTGGAGGACTCCCGTCTGGTCGGCCCCGTCGCCTACCAACCCACTCCGTTCAGCCAGTCCGGCAACCCGGTGATGTCCACCGTCGCCTTCCTCGCCTCCGTCGTCGACCCCCGGGTGGCTTCCGCAGCGGCCAAGGCGGCGCTCGACGAATTCGCGCGGATGAAGCGGGAAGTGCCGAAGGCCTTGGTGGAGGCGCACGTGGAGCGAGTGAAGCGGAACCCCGATAAACCCGCGTCCGACGAGGAACTCCTCAGGAACTCCGGGATCGCGGGAACCCAGGAAGAGTTCGCGAAACCGAGTCGCGAATCCGTTAAAGTTGAATCGGTTCCTCTCCCTGAGGAGCCTCCGGCGGAGGAGTCGGAAGGCGGCGAGGTAGTCAAGGATACCAGCGAGAAGGAGAATAAAGAGGCGAACGACGTTAAGGATAACGAAATCGACGACGAAAAGCTGAAGAAGATTGCGAACGAACCGATAAACGAAGGGGAGTTAGCGGCGGCGGCGGCGTGCGCGCTCGCATCGGCAGCCGTTAAAGCGAAACATTTGGCCTCGGTGGAGGAGCGGAAAATTAAGACGTTGGTGGCGCTGCTGGTGGAGACCCAGATGAAGAAACTCGAGATCAAACTGAGGCATTTCGAGGAGTTGGAGACTATTATGGACCGGGAGAGAGAGGCTCTAGAGAGTCAGAAGCAGCAGTTGTTGTCGGATCGACAGCAGTTCCATATGGAGCAACTAAAGGCGGCCGAGATGCAGGCGCGCTCGCGACAACAGCAGCAGAAACAGGTGCAGCAGTTACAGATACAGCAGTACATAGCGCAGGGGGTGCCATCTACGGCGGCAGGGGCACAGCCGGCCGTAGTGGCGGCTCCAAGCGGCGTGGCGGAGTCAGAGACGGCCTCGAAACCGGATGCCGGAAAGTGGGATGCCGGAAAACCGGAGGCCGGAAGGTGGGAGGCCGGAAAACCGGAGGCCGGAAGGTGGGAGGCCGGAAAACCGGACCCCGGAAGTTGGGAGACCGGAAAACCGGATCCCGGAAGGTGGGAGGCAGGAAAACCGGAGGTCGGAAGGTGGGAGGCCGGAAAACCGGATTCCAGAAGGTGGGAGGCCGGAAAACCGGAGGCCGGAAGGTGGGAGCCCGGAAAATCAGAGGCCGGGAGGTGGGAGGCCGGGCGGGCCGGTTGGAATGAGGGCCGTAACCAGATGGATGTCCCCCCGCAGTGGTCAACCAATCAGCAATCGCCGTGGTCCAACGAACTGGCTAAGGGAGACTCGGCCACCTCGTGGTCCACTACAGGGGACATCGCGAAACAGGCGATGGAGACGAGCGGGGGGGAGTGGGGGGCGGATAAGGGGGCATTCGCGCCGTCCCAGGGGGGGCAGTTCCAGCCGTCCCAGGGGGGGCAGTTCCAGCCGTCCCAAGGGGGGCAGTTCCAGCCGTCCCAAGGGGGGCAGTACGAACCCCCCAGGGCCCCCGCCCCTCAGACCCCTGATGACCCCTTGATGGAATCCTCCGTGGATTGCGACGTATCCATGGATGAGACCAGTATGGAGGGTGTTGATGACGATGAAGTTGTCGACGACGGGGCTGATTTGGATGAAGATCCCGATGATTGAACATAAACGAACTGGAATATCTTCAGTTTATTTTGGTTTTATTAATTATTAACTCATCTAGATATAGTTGTTATCATTGTATCTCTGTATTCCAAAATTGTAACGTTACTTTTTTTGTGTGTGTGGGGGGTAACCCCCCACCCACACCCCCCTCGGAAAAAAATTCATAATTTTTTTTGGCATTGCATCTTGATCAATAATTACTGAATGAAAATACAAAAAGTGACCGAAAGATATTATGAAAATGAACACGCTGGTTCCAAGCTAGACCTATTAGCAGCGAGTTATATGGCACATTTTATACCGCTCATATAGAATAGAGCATTAACTATGCAGTGGATAATGGAGGATGACAATTCACATTGCTGTTCATTCAATAGTGAAATCATTTTTAGCAACAAAAGTTTCACATTTTGCTCTTTTCCCATCGGCCATCGTTTCGATTGTTTAAATGTTACAATTTTGGAAAACAATTATTTGCTTTACTTGTTGGCGTTGTAAAGTCTCCCTCACTACGATCGTTTCTGTAATAAACAACTCGGATTAACTCGGAACAACTCGGATTTAAATAGTGATGGATTTGCATAAATAGTTTCACTGCGTTTTATAATGTATTCAATGTAAATTCCAAAAAAATAAATCTGCAGTTCTATATTATTTTTATTTAGTTATTTTTTACTCTTTCGGCGTTGACTAACTTCAGATATTCCTTCACATGATGTAAATCTGGCAGTAAAAGCAGCTGGTGGAATTCTAATTCCATTCGGTATGTTTATGTAATCTCCCAAGAAATAATCATTCATTATAAACCCAGAGAAACTCTTCTGATGGTAAATCTCCACAACCTTCTAATGAATGTGTTGTCATGGCACTTTAACCTATTTTTGTGAATTTTTTTCGTTAAACTAGTCTTATAGTTGTCGTTTAACGTTTTGTCTTGTTTACCCGGAATCATTCAGACACTTTTTAGTATCTGATTCTAAATATTATATTTATTAGAGGTCGGAGGTAAATTAGTCATAATCACAAATTTCATTCTTCAACACAACAAACAGCACCCCGTATTAATAATAGTTTAAGCGCAAGGGTAGGCCTATACAAGGTCCGAGAGATTAGCTTGGAAATAGCGATATCAAGTCATGTGGCAGTAAATCTTTGTTTTTCATTTTATACTTAATGAGATTATGAGAATATGTCGATCATTTTGTTTGGTTCGATTGAGCCAAAACGTTCCTGGTTCATAGTTTCGGTTTATTTGGTTTCCATCCGAAATGGCTGGAATAAAACTTGATTAAATAAACTAAAGTTCTATGAATTAGAGATAATGATTTATTTACCTCCTTGTTTATATTGTTTATTTATTGTGTCAGTTGATTTTGTGTTGTAAAAGTTTCAAAACGGTTAATACAAATAATGTTAGATACGAGATTCCTATACTTTTTATTTCATGTAACTATAACAACCGAACCGGTCAGATATAGAGGAAAATTCTTCGCAAATAACAGGACTTTCGTTTATTGTTAGTAGCGTGTCAAGTAACCTGCACCTTTGCCATTCCCTTAATTGATATTTTAACATTGGGACGAGATATTTATTCGCCGAGATGGGATTTGGGTCAAGTCACCCCCCCCCCCCCCCCCCCCCCCTATTTATGTCAAATATTATTGGGAATCCTAAAAAATACGGAAAAAGAGTTTCTTTGATAAAAAATGCAGTTAAATTATTTTTGTTACATTGTGTCAACTTATCAGCGTTGTGATGAATTACGCGTATCGCTGCAAGATTCCACTTTGCAGCGTTTCCGCCCATAGGACGGAACGCTGCAAAGTAATCAATAACCTGGAAATATCTTAAATTACCGTATTCCAGAATGTATTATTTCCATTTATATTAATGCGTGCTTCTTTATTCAATAAAGTAGCACGTGTTTACATAATGCGTGCGTCCAGTTTGCAGTGACGGGACTAGCTACTGTATGTAAATAATATATTGTTTAACGTGTAAGACTGTATTCTATATGTCGAAACGTCCTATAGCAGACATTTTAGAGGCAAGTGTGCATTCAATCAGTAAAACTAGGTACGATAATGAACAGAATTTAAATGCCCAAACGACAATTTTCACAATGATAAGTTGACATAATGTAACAAAATTACATACATCATTGCGTGCAAAGGACACTTTTCAGCGTTAAAGACCCTTGCTTATTTATGTAAAACTCCCTCGCTGCGCTCGATCGGTACATAGATGAACTCAGGTCATAACGCTGCAAAGTGCTACTTTTCACACAATGATGTAAATAGTTAATTATTGTAAGATATCTCAATAAAATTTAAAATATTTTATCACAAAAGTAAAGCTAGTGAGTTAGTTATAGTTAGTTAGGTAATTTTAAGAGAATTAATATATTATAAAGTAGGTCTTGTGGCGAGTACAATACTCATACAGTGAGAAAAAGTAGTTTCCCACATTCCCATTCATCTTCCCACATTACCATCCACATTCCCATTTTCCCACATTCCCATCCACCTTTCCACATTCCCATCTTCCCACATTCCCATCCCTTCCCACATTCCCACCACCTTCCCACATTCCCATCCACCTTCCTATCTTCCCACATTCCCTTCTTCCCACATTCCCATCCGCCTTCCCACATTCCCATCCACCTTCCCATCTTCCCACATTCCCATCCACCTTCCCATCTTCCCACATTCCCATCCACCTTCCCATCTTCCCACATTCCATCTTCCTACATTCCCATCTTCCCATATTCCCATCCACTTCCCACATTCCCATCCACCTTCCCATCTTCCCACATTCCCATCCACCTTCCCATCTTCCCACATTCCCATCCACCTTCCCATCTTCCCACATTCCTATCTTCCTACATTCCCACCATCTTCCCACATTCCCACCACCTTCCCACATTCCCACCACCTTCCCACATTCCCATCCATCTTCCCACATTCCTATCCACCTTCCCACATTCCCATCTTCCCACATTCCCATCCACCTTCCTACAATCACACCTTCCTAAATTTCCATCTTCCCACATTCCCATCTTCTACATTCCCACCACCTTCCCACATTCCCATCTTCTACATTCCCATCCACATTCCCATCCACCTTCCCACATTCCCATCCACCTTCCCACATTCCTATCTTCCTACATTCCCACCATCTTCCCACATTCCCATCCACATTCCCACCACCTTCCCACATTCCCATCTTCCCACATTCCCATCTTCCCACATTCCCACCACCTTCCCACATTCCCATCCATCTTCCCACATTCCCATCCATCTTCCCACATTCCCATCCACCTTCCCATCTTCCCACATTCCCTTCTTCCCACATTCCCCATCCACCTTCCACATTCCCATCCACCTTCCCTCACATTCCCATCCACCTTCCCATCTTCCCACATTCCTATCTTCCTACATTCCCACCATCTTCCCAATTCCCATCATTCCCATCCACATTCCCATTCCACATTCCCATCCACCTTCCCACATTCCCACCACTTCCCACATTCCCATCTTCCCACATTCCCATCCACCTTCCCATCTTCCACATTCCCTCTTCCCACATTCCCATCCACCTTCCCACATTCCCATCCACTTCCCATCTTCCCACATTCCCATCCACCTTCCCATCTTCCCACATTCCCTATCTTCCTACATTCCCACCCTTCCCACATTCCCATCCACTTCCCATCCACTTCCCATTCCCATCTTCCCACATTCCCATCCACCTTCCCACATTCCCATCCACCTTCCCACATTCCCATCTTCCCACATTCCCATCCACTTCCCACATTCCCATCTTCCTACATTCCCACCACCTTCCCACATTCCCATCCACCTTCCCACATTCCCATCCACCTTCCCACATTCCCATCCTTCCCACATTCCCATCCACCTTCCCACATTCCCATCCACCTTCCCACATTCCCATCCACCTTCCCACATTCCCATCCACCTTCCCACATTCCCATCCACCTTCCCACATTCCCACCACCTTCTCCACATTCCCATCTTCCTACATTCCCACCACCTTCCCACATTCCCATCTTCCTACATTCCCATCCACATTCCCATCTTCCCACATTCCCATCCACCTTCCCACATTCCCATCCACCTTCCCATCTTCCCATCCACCTTCCCATCTTCCTACATTCCAACCACCTTCCCACATTCCCATCTTCCCTCATTCCCATCCACCTTCCCACATTCCCACCACCTTCCCACATTCCCATCCATCTCCCACCTTCCCACATTCCCATCCACCTTCCCATCATTCCCACATTCCCTTCTTCCCACATTCCCATCCATTCCATCTTCCCATCTTCCCATACAGTTCACATAATGTAACAAAATTACATACATCATTGCGTGCAAAGGACACTTTTCAGCGTTAAAGACCCTTGCTTATTTATGTAAAACTCCCTCGCTGCGCTCGATCGGTACATAGATGAACTCAGGTCATAACGCTGCAAAGTGCTACTTTTCACACAATGATGTAAATAGTTAATTATTGTAAGATATCTCAATAAAATTTCAAATATTTTATCACAAAAGTAAAGCTAGTGAGTTAGTTATAGTTAGTTAGGTAATTTTAAGAGAATTAATATATTATAAAGTAGGTCTTGTGGCGAGTACAATACTCATACAGTGAGAAAAAGTAGTTTCCCACATTCCCATTCATCTTCCCACATTACCATCCACATTCCCATTTTCCCACATTCCCATCCACCTTTCCACATTCCCATCTTCCCACATTCCCATCCACCTTCCCGTCTTCCCGCATTCCCTCCCATCTTCCCACATTCCCATCCACCCACCTTCTCACTCACCGTCCGACCGACTGATCAACAGACCACCCCCCCCCCCCCCCCCCCCTCAAAAAAAGGAATTCGCGCAGCAGGTGAATACCAAAATACCCTCCATGTGAACTTCCCAGACTGTTTGGGGAGATGGTCGAAAATGCGAAAGTTGCATAATAATGATAGTGAATGGGCCAAATTCCTTTCCGATGTGTTTTATTTCGCTGGGAATGGGGATCCTGGGAAACTTCACATGGGCGACAATAATATGAAACAAAATAATTCAACAGACAACATGTTTTAAATCAACCAATAATATTAAGCAAAATAATGGAGTTTTGAAACATTATTTAAATCTATCAATAATTTATCAGGCGAAATAATTAGGTTGAAAAACATTATTTAAAATGACCAATAATATCAATAGAAATAATTCAGCATGGCAAAAATCATTTAAAACGATCAATATTATCACTCATATTAAATTATTGAATATTGATACTAAATGTATGCCATATAGGGTCCATGTCATGTCACATTATATTACGGGGTGCATGTAGGTTGAAATAATTATTAAAAATACAGACTTCAAATGGCATTGCCCTGTGATAGTAGTGGGGGGAATTCTAACACAAGGGGGGGGGGGGGGGGGGGTTCTGTCTGCTCTAGCATGGATTTTCTTTGCCTCCGTCAATCTTAAATTTGAAACCCGAAGTGGAAGTTGATGTGTTTTGTAATCAATGGTATTCCGTGAAATGTAATATAAATAACGTAGTTACTGGGTTTTGGAACAGTGATATCTTCATCATGGGACTTTGAGACTTTCACAGATGAATTATACACCCTCGAAAACCCCAAGGTCAACTAAAATTCAGTTACTGGGTTTTGGTATGGAGCAGCCGTATAATGCACCGTTTTGAATAGTAGAAGGCTACCAATTAATGTCATACTAAAATTTATGAAAATTTCATCAAAAAAAGTATATTACACCAATTTACATAATGTTACTTATTCAACTTATACCCAACAACACCAAAAGAAATAAATGCTCACCAAAACCAATTATTCACACCAAAATAAATGACAAAACCCCCAAAATAAATACATATTCCGCCAAAATATATACATATTTTCCTCAAAATAAATACATATTCCCCCAAAATCAATGCTTATTCCCCCAAAATAATCAAATATTCTTCCAAAATAAACAGACTCTTAGTTACAGACTCTCAGTTGCAGACTATTGGTACGAGGATCGTCGGGTGAGTACACAACAAACCCAAAACGTACCCAAGACTTTACTGCCCCTTCTGTACAAAACAACGACCCAAGAATTTACTGCCCGTTCTGTACAAAACAAAGACCCAAGACTTTATTGCCCGTTCTGTACAAAACAAAGACCCAAGACTTTACTGCCCGTTCTGTACAAAACAAAGACCCAAGACTTTATTGCCCCTTCTGTATAAAACAACGACCCAAGACTTTATTGCCCCTTCTGTATAAAACAACGACCCAAGAATTTACTGCCCGTTCTGTACAAAACAAAGACCCAAGACTTTATTGCCCGTTCTGTACAAAACAAAGACACAAGACTTTATTGCCCGTGCTGTACAAAACAAAGAGAAAGTATCATTAGGTCCTCAAAGAACGTTAGGTCCCATTGCCATTTAAGGGTGCAGGTTAGTAAAGGAGCAGGTTACACTACAGAGGCGTGTTGGGGGAACCAAAACAATAAACGAAAGTTAACATGTTACAAGAAATTGCAGGTCTTTATAATTGTGTCTTTGGTCTTTGTTTTGTACTCATCCGAGGATCGTCGGTATAATATGTTTAAACATTTTGTTTGATTTATGGAAATAAATAATGAATGAAAATGTAATTAAATTTTCTATAACATGGATCTATCTATAACGCTGGAAGAATAGTTTTTGGTTGACATGTAATTATTTTTAGGGGATGAATAATTGTTTTTGGTGAGAAAGATAATCAAAATTGGGGGAGGTAAATAATTGGTGCTACAAAAAATATATTTGGTGTTAAATAATTTCATTTGTGTGAAATCATCTAATTTGGAGTGGCATCTTAGCAATAGTGGCGTTAGTAGAATAGTACAATAGGTGCTGGAATGCCCGTTGGTGTGTGGTGGGGGACAGAATTATGCACTGGCAAAAAATTTCCAGAACTTTTCAAGACTGAATGAGGCCTGTCTGTGTATCTACTTTAAGTTAACCAGACAGACTGGTGTATATTGGTTATCTCATTGACAACTCCAAACACAAAGACTCCATACTGTCACCGATTAGGCGGACAATAATCCTTACAATTTTGCACCTCATTATGGGGCCATATCTTGTTTACATTATCAGCCAATAGAAATTGAGTTTGGCATTGCCAATAATGTGGAAAGCACCGTGGGTGGGTAAAGGAAAAAGCCGTTCCAGATAGCAATATTAGCGATGTGGGAGGTGTTTGTCCATTGGTTGGAAATGTGGTAATTTGCCCAGATTGTTAAGGTAACTGCTGAAAGGTTACTAATATCCGCAGATCTCGTGCATGTTTCATTATTCTATTGTTCTTCACATATGGCCGGCTGCCTTGTGTATAGTTCTCTAAGTAGGCCCACTATATTTATTTAGGCAGTGTATTTTATTTGTATTGTTTATATAAATTGAGTTTAGTTGGTAATGCATAGTTAGTATGCCTACAGATCTGTGATCTGTAATATTTAAATTATTTCGTAATTACCGGTACTGATATATTATATTTATAAATGTTATTATTATTGTAGGCGTAGCAAAACAGTAAAATAAGCACCACCCACGATAAGATGATGCCACTACTGTGCTCAACCCTACCGTACTTGGCCATCACTCAATGTGATGGGAAAATTGACAGATGGGAGGCCATAAGGAGGTAAATTGCGGACATCAAGGTATCGGGTAGTATTTCCAGGGCCACCTTTTACCTGAACCGCTAGCTGAATGGTTAGAGGGTCAGACTTCCAACTCGGAGGTCACCAGTTCGATCCCACATATCCAGTTCGACGTCATTGCCGACTTTGCAAAAGCTGTGCCCAATAAAATTTTATAATTCACATAGGGTTAACTGCAAAGTGAAATATAACAGCAGAAAGTCTGCTATACTCCACAAGGGCAGTAAATCCTAAATAATAATAATTATTATTATCCAATCCAGCATAATATTATAATGTAAATATTTAACAATAACCAATAAAAGAGTTTATTGTCCCGTTGCGGATAATATCAAAGGGATATACTAGTATTTACTGTATACAGCTGTAAGCCTCTAATCTAATTAGTCCGTCCATACGTGGCACACACACACACACAGATCTGTCACTTTATGCAAAGTTAATTGGATTATGTCAGTGCTCCTATACTTTTACCGTTTGCTTCTTATACTGTATCACTATGGTTAGCCTTTGCTCTCCATGTACCGGTAATTCTGTATGTTTTGGCGTATCAGCGAATAGGTTAAGTAAGGAATACAAGCCCCCCCCCCCCCCCCCGCACGAGTTCTCAAGGCGGGCAGCATATGTTTCGAGTTTCCATGGAAGTGAGCCATTGTTATTATGCAAACAGTTGGTTTAATAGAGAGGAAACATAAAGCTGGCTAAGGTCGTCTGCTCATTGGACGATAATATCTGTTCTTTAGGCCCCATATGGGTCGGTTTATTAACAATTCTAATACTGCGTTTATATTATTATTAGATAGTAGGAAAACTAGCTTGCATGGGCCGTATAATCTTTTGTGCTTTACGAATGCAATGCGTTGCCCGCTTACTTACCATCCATCTATTATTTATTGATAGGCCTAGTTTTATTTTATTATATTGGTTATAGCAATTTGATTGAGTAGAGCAGTATGCCTATGGATAAATGTTTTGTGGCTATGGATATTAATTGCTTCATACAACCCCCCAGGATTCAGAGCTGGTATTTATTTCCTGCAGCTACAATGTTCTTTGCTTTCGTTTAACATTTAATGGCTCCTACTATACTACAACCTATATTTCCTTGTATTCTACCAGAAACTTATTGAAGTAGGTAAGTAATGATTTGATGTGGTATAATTGTATTGGGTTGTTTTGAATTTCTTATTTATTATAATTATTGTTTCAATTAATTTCAAGGATTATTGTTGATTGCAAAGTGTACCGTTCCC
>JAUCBJ010001776.1:0-30268 GCA_032718475.1 Nemertoderma westbladi
TGCATGTATTTTCCATGATCGTAAATGGATGAGAAAAGTCTTCTTAAGAAGAAACTTACACTGGATAGAGTACAAAAGTACCGTGAGAAGTTGAAAAAATCTGGAAAATATGAAGAATTCAGAAAAGTGGAAAGAGTGAAGGAGAAATATCGTAGAGATATGTAGGTTGAAAAGTAAACGTTGCATGAGAAAAGGTACACGTTTCCAAGTTACAAATGATGCTGCAAAATTGGCTGCATTTCGAAGTAAAGATGCAGCTAGGAAACGAGCTGAAAGGGCTAAAGAAAAGTAAGAGAGGCAGATACAATTGGAGATCCAATGTAGAAATAAACGTTATTTGCAATCCGCCCGAACACGGCGCAGAAAGGAAAATATTCGGAGAAATTTATTGATTAGAAAGCTACAAGCAACAGTAGTTAATCTGACACACACGAACCGTAAGTTAAGAATGCGGCTCCTTCTATTAACTAAGGAAAAATCCAAAACACCTTCAACACCACCTCAACACGATATCAGTGACTTATCAAAGACGATGACTCCTCGCACAAAAAGGAAAGTTGTTAGATGTTCATCGATATCCACGCTGAAGAGGCTTCGTAAAATGGGTTGTAGATTACGTCCTGAGTCATCAACTCCACGCTCTCCAAATGAAAACTCATTGCGAATGGCAGTGGAGGCATTTGGAAGACAGGACAATGTGTCATGTCTTTGTCCTGATAAGAAAAAGGCAATTGTTGAAGACAGGTTGGGTTTAAGTAAATCGGTTATACCTATCAGGTATAGGATGGAACATTTGGAAATTTTACATGGCAGATTCATGGTTGAAATGGATCGAGACTGCTCGTATTCAATATTCACTAAGTATTGGCCTAAGGATGTTGTTAAACCACGTGCCTCTGACTGGGGATCTTGCCTGTGTGTAAAGTGTGTAAACCACCAATTAATGATTGAATCTCTCGTAAATGCTAAGCTTTTGCCTCATGGGTCGACTGTGGAAGATTATGCCGATAAGCCGCCTAATTGGCCGCCTGTTTGTCTTCGCTAGTATCAAACCTATCAGGCATGGACAACAGCGTTACATACAGGGTGGATAATTGTGTTCACTCTCGCGTTACAGGCATGGACAAAAACGTTACAGGCTGGACATTCTTTTTTGCCCTATATTTTTTAATTGCGTAACCCTGGCCATGGGAAAATATCACAGTTAGATTCAGCTCGAAAAGACCTTTCCAAATATATATAATTTTATGTATTTACTAAAAGTTAAAATTTGACCAAAAAATCACTCAATTTTGGCCACTTTTTGTGATTTTGAGCCTACAGTAGCGAGTAAAAAAAACAATATCTACCTTAATTTATAATATTTATCTAGTAATGTTCTAGAACACTTACCAATAAAAAAAATACTGTATTTTTAAAATTTCAAAAATACTCGCTAGTAAAAAAACACTAGCTACCATAAAAAAAAAATATCTACTAATGTTCTAGAACATTGCAAGAATTATTGTTCGCTGAAGGCCATTTATTATATTTAATAAATACACAATATTCTAGAACGTGTTATTTATTTTATGAGTTGGTTGGCAACAACGGTATGCCTATACAATATCTATATTGCCTAGCTAATCATACATAAACAAATTGTTCCAGAATATTGTGTATTTATTAAATAGAATAAATGGCCTGCAGTGAACAATAATTCTTGCAATCTTTGAATGCCTATTTCTCAGCTGTTTCTCAACGAAATTCAGACATTGTTACATATTTGGAATCCTTGCAACGCAAGCTTTTTATTGATGTGAAAAAATTACGACTAAAGTGAAGAATGGCAATGATACAGAGGGTGCGATTTCGCAAAAGACACTTTTTTAAAACGCTTATAAATAAAATTTAAAGGCGAAATTGAAAATTCCGGCTTCAGGGTAACAACCACGGTGAGTTGAACTAGTTGTGTTTCAAATTTCAAGCAATATGATAAAGATTTGTAGAAAAATTTGAGGGGGGGTCCGTGTCATCAGAAAATGACACTATATTACGGGACATGGTGTATAGATTTTATAAATATAACTAGTTTTTCGCAAGCTGCATGTTGTTATCATAGCTTTTTTCTTGTGTTTTGGAATATATTTGTTATTCTTATTCATTTCTTATTATTTTTGCTTAAGCATGTCTTTTTTAATTTCTAGCTCATGCTTTTGAGAAATTAATAACTGTGGAAATTGTGATCGTTACATGGACAGGCACATCAACCAACATTGGTTTCTTCGGTACTAGTGCAGTTTGCGTACACCCCCACCAAATGATGTTATATTAGCAAGATTTTGCTATTATATTTATGAAAATGTTCTAAAACAAATTTTTCTCCTATTTAAAAAAAAAATGTTCCAGAACAAGTTTTTTGTTCTAGATTATCTTACTAGAAAGGCATTTCCTAAAGGAAATGCAACCACGAAGCTAAGGAAAATTAAACAAACCGCCACTCTTCGGTTCGTTGCTTAACCTAGTTTAGTAGCATTTCACAATAATTAACTAGAATTGAAACTGGAAACGAGAGTTCTCTTGAACTGTTGGTTTAACCTTTGAAAAAATATCCAGTCCAGATTGTGGTTCAGATAACACATATACCGAGTTTTAGAAAATATTGTAGTTTATGTCAAAATTACCGATTTTCTATCAAAATGCATCGGTTTGCAGTGGTTGGTTGTCTTGAAAAGTGAAAAATATAACAATGTAATTCAGATGCAGAATAAGTGTTATAGTGGGGATAGTGGTTGGTCCCCTTAACCTTATGCTTCAAATTGTCATTTTATAAATTCGATCTGTTTAGCCTGGTTGCCCTGATAACTGGATATTCTAATTTACCTCAATCGGTTCGACTATTGTCCTCATCATTGAGTTGAAAAACCCCAAGTTTATATATATTACAGTTTTGCTAGAAATAGAGTTATAAATATAGACTTGAATGATGTAAACTTTAGTACACTTCAGTTGCCATATAGATATTTCTGGAAAGTTTTGAGTTTTACAAAATGTACCAGCTTGTGGTCCTGATAACACATACCAAGTTTTGGAAAATTTAAACGTGAGTTTAATGTCCAAAATGAACGATTTTTGAATCAAAACGTCTGTTTACAGCGGTTGTCATGGAAACTGAAAAATAGAACAATGGAATTCGGATGCAGAATAAGTGTTATAGTGGGGGTAGGGGATGGTCCTAAGGCATAATAACTTTAACTTTTGCTTCAAATTATCATTTTATATATTTTAACATCTGTTTAGACTGGTTGCCAAGGTAACTAGATTTTCTGATTAACCTGAATCGGCTCCCTTATGGCCCTTATAGTTGAGTTGAGAAACCCAACGTTTATATATATTACAGTTTTCCTACAAATAGAGTTAAAAATATACACTTGAATGACATGTACTTTAATAAACTCCAGCTACCATGGTAACTAGATATTTCTGGAATGTATTGAGTTTCACTAAAAGTTCCAACTAGTGGACCAGATAACACATACCCAGTTTCGGATATTTTTATCGCGAAGTCTATGTCCATATGAGCTATATTTATATCAAAACAACTGTTTTCAGCGGTTGTCATGGGAACTGAAAAATGGAACAGTGAAATTCGGATGCAGAATAAGTTATATAGTGGGGGTAGGGGATGGTCCTAAGTCTTCACACCTTAACCTTCCTTAGGCTTCAAATTAACATTTTATAAATTTTATCATCTGTTTAACCCGGTTGCCAAGTTAACTGGATTTTCTATTTAACCTCAATCGGCTCTGATATGGCCCTTATGCTTAGGTTGAGAAACCCCCAAGTTTATATCTACTAGAATTTTCCTACAAATAGAGTTAAAATATTGACTTGAAATACATAGACTTTTTATGAAGTCCGTTGCCATGGAAACCAGATTTTTCCCAGACATGTGACCTATCCCACACGATGCGCCTTGGTGAGTAGTATATACATGCAAAATTTCAGGGTACTTTTTCAAGGCTAGTTATGGCTGGACTTAAAAAGGACCATATCTGCCTCAAATCAGGAAAAGGGCCCACTGAATACACCATCTCAGCTAAGGAAAATCTTTCTTAGCGAAAGTAGTTGATTTTCCTTACCTTCGTGGATAAAAAATATATATATATTAGTGGTGCGAGATTTTTTAAATTGATTTGTATTCATAACTATTAATTGCAATAAATTATCACGGTCGCTAGTTATCATTATGATACTGTATGTAGTGTTTTTTCATTAGCTAATAAAATACACCTCCCACCAAGTATTTTATATAAAGCAGCTAATTTTTTTTTATCATAGCTAGTGATTATTAATTTTGTACAGAAAGGGCTACCCATGGTGTACGCGGGGCATATTCATTCCTATACCTGTTATAGGGCGGATGCAGATGAACCATATACACTACATGTATAAATACTATTATTATATAAAGTATTATTTTGTTGATATATATAGACCTACACAACTTAGTAGTTAACAATAATATTAAATTAGGCCCTACTGTTATTATTATATATCTCGTTACGTAAATGCTAACAATACCGTACATAACAATTTTAATGTGTGAAACATTTTTTTACCTACCACAATGAATTAATAATTATCTAGTTGCTAAGATAACGCCAGTAATAATAATAACAGTAGGCCTAGGCCTAGTAAAATACAATAGAAATAGTCCGGCAGCAAAGTGATGAACCGTGCAATTTTATACCCATAAAATGTCTCATCAGTTTCATGACCACAATACCATACTAATCGATATTAGGGAGGATGTCGCTCTCTCAGCCTTGAGCAATTTGAATAAAACGTGTTTCCATGTCAACAGCGACTGAGACCCTAGCAACCGCTGTTATAAACACTCAATATCTATAAATTTCACACCAAATTGGTCTCTATCGATGATAGCCAATGCAATAGACTCGAAGCACTGTTGCCATGGTAACCGTTGTTAGTTGCAGTAATCTTCGTGTAACGCCATATTTAACACCAATTTAAGCAATAGAAAACTACAGTGACTCTATTCCCAGTATATCAAGGTTATTCAACTTTGTTTCGAGTCACGGTTATCATCGTTGCTAAGTCCAATAGGATCTCCAAAGGCCCCCTACCAACCAGCGATATAAGCATTATATGACTATGATATCAAGATATATATATTCCACTGTACCATCACTGAGTTACTATTGCCCCGACCAGGCATTAAAAGATGTAGATTTCGCACCCTAGTACATAGTTAGTCATATTATTTTATAATTTAATAATATGGTGGTATTGTATGCATGTTGTTTTGGTGTAATCAAATGTTGAAAATATAATATTAAAATCACATATAATAAAGCTTGAAATGTATTACATCCAAACACGCAAGCCGGTTATCAACAAGCAGAAACGTGACTGGCGCAAGTTTACAGTGCTGCTTCCCAGTGGTTAGTTACAGTACAGACATATCTTCATTTCGTTACCTGTTCCGTCCCCCTTTGGGAATCTCTACATTTCCTGGCTTGGCCTCCTGGGAATGCCTTCAGTTGCGGGGCGAAACCTATCGATCAGTTGGCTGCCGTTATCTGATCACTGATTGCATGCAACGTCTAGGTCTTGTTGCTTTTTAGTTTTTTACATACTTTGGCACTGACATACCTACCGGTAAGGTTTTTACTTAAAGTGCTTGATTAATAAATAAAATACAATTAACTCTTTATTATTGGATTTTCAAGCTTCAACTTCAATTATTAAATATACAGTAATATTATCTAATCAAAAACATTTTTTTATTTTAATTTTGATAATTGATATATCAATTTATTACTAGTAATAATTGTGAACTAAAATACTTACCAAAAGGTAATTCTTCTACAATAATTCCTGCGAATATCAACGACCTTTGAAATCCCACTATGCACTAATGTACGATACAGCGGCAGTATGTTGAAACAGTACAATCATATAGTCATAGAATGCTTTGGTAGCTGGTTGCTACAGTATGATATACTACAGTAGTTACCGTAGCAACGGTTGTCATAATAACTGTGACTCGAATTGTCGAATACAAGTTCAGTATGCGATATACTAAGAATATGTTGATACTGAGGTCGCATAATGGTTAAGGTGGTGTTTGCTATGGCGTGAACCGAAGATTACTGCCCTAGCAACGGTTACCAGGGTAACAGTGGTTTGAAAATAAGCCCATCGAATTCGCAATCATTGGTTTAGTCAAGTTTGGGGTAAATCCTGTAACCATTGTGTGTTTAAAACATGACAGCTGCAGATAAACACCCCGGTAACCATGGTGACACAATTTATGAGAAATGCTCAAGGTTGTAGGGGCGACACCCTCCTAAATATTGTTCAGCAGGGTCTAATGAGTACAAAACCGATGAAACATTTTATGGGTATAAAAAAACACGGTTCACCAAAATTTGTGCTATTTGCTGCCGGACTAAAAGCAGAATCATTATCGGCAGGTCTGGTTTGTATTTGAGAAATCCAAATACATATAATCAACCCGATGAAATGAAGATTTTATTTCGCATATTTCTAAAATGTTTTAATTTCTGGCCACTAGCGGCAGACTGGAGAACTTCTGATAGATTACTGCCCAAACAAAGACGCAGCCTGTTGGTTGACTACGGTCTGCCAAGTTTAAGCTAAAACTGATAACAAATAACGAAATGAGAGAAGGTTTTCACTTTCAGATATTTCGCTCTCTAGCGGCAGACTGGAGAACTACTGACCGATCACCTTCACCAAGACACAACATGTGGTATAGTACATACATATATGCCAAGATTCAGCTTAAACAAATTAAAATCAAGGAAATGGGGACAGGGGGAAGGTCATCACTTATATACATTTCACCCTCTAGCGACAGACTGGAGAACTACAGACCGATACAGACACCACAAAGACGGGATATGTTCTAGCACATATATGACAAGGTTCAGCTTGAACGGATCATGAATATCGTAATGGGTCAAGGATTTCACTTTCAGACATGTAGCCCTCTATCGACAGACTAGAGAACTGCAGACGGATGGAGCATCCTTTGAATTAGAGTTAATCATCTGGTACAAATCTGCCAAGTTTCAGTTTGAACGGATTAAAAGCAAAGAAATGAGAATCAACCTCCATCCCCACTATATCGAGTATAAGGAAAAATATGCAATATGTTTCAGTATCTAGATGCCATGGCAACATTGTTAACAAAGTGTTTTCAATATCACTTAGCTGTTTTGACTACATAAAAAAGCGCATTTTTAAAGATGAGTGAGGTTTATGTGATGTGATGTTACGTATATTTAAGAGATATTATATTTGTCATCACTTTATGCCCTATAACATTCTTAAATAAATGAAATTACATTGTGCTAAGAATTGTAATTACGACAGTACTCAGTGCACATAACAATGTTAGGCCTACAAGGATAAGAACAGTGCGCATGCCAGCCGCTAGGGGGCTACATGAGTAAACATTAAATGTCCTTCCATTTCCTTGCTTTTATTTCATTCAAGGTAAAACTTGGCAGATATGTACTAGACAATCAGTTGTATATTTCAAGAGAGGCTAATCCGTCTGCTGTTCTCAAGTCTACCGCTAGAGGGCGAAATGTCTAATATATATATATATTTATAAAAGAGCGCATTAGAATTTATAATGTTCTTTCAAACAATACATTATTGACATATAAGAGAGGTTGATATGTTATGTATGGCACATGCTTCCTCTAGCGGCAGACTGGAGAACTGCTGGCCGATCAACCTGCTCACAAAGTCGCAGCATGTGGTCTAGTACATATATGCCAAGTTTTACCTCAACGGAATAAAAGCAAATAAATGGAAGGATATTTAAGGCAAGGGCGCAACCAGGGGGGCAGGGTCTAGGGGGTCAGCTGACCCCCCCAAAGCTGGAAAAGGTACACTTTTAAAGGAATAACTTTATAGATAAATACATACATTACACGAACTCCGCATTTTTATATTTCTTTTTGACTGTCAATATATCAGTTTCGAACCAGCAGTGTCCTCTAGACCAGCTGCATTCCTCACAATTGATTTAAATGACAAACATAAAGATTGAGGATGAGTAATACCCAGCAGTAGACAGTCTTCATATTAACATATATTATAATACCGGCCTTTATAATATATAAATTTATAAATTATTATAATTTAAAGGTCATCTATCCCATCATAGTAGACATGTACCGAACAACAAGAGTCCCACAGGAAATGAAAACAAATAAGTTGGTGCCAGTTCCCAAGAAGGGCAACCTAACACTCTATGGTTCTTTTCGGGGAATCTCATTGATCTCGATTGCTGCAAAGCTATACAATAGAATTCTATTAAATCGCATCAAGGATCCCATTGAGAGACTGCTCCGAAATCAGAATGGGTTCCGTAAAGGTCGTGGGACCATGGAGCCCATTTTGGCACTTAGAATGATAATTGAAGAGTTATCAAAAAAGAAAGACAGGCATCTGGCTGTATCTTTGTTGACTTCTTCAAGGCCTTTGATTCAGTCGAGCACGTATGTTCAGCATTCTTTCATTATATGGGATTCCTGATGAAATTATTGCAGCAATCAGATCAGTATATGATGGTTCGACAATATTTGTGTCTACTGTTGACGGTGACACAGAACCATTTGAAGTGTTATGGGGCGTTCTCCAGGGAGACACACTTGCACCATTCTTGTTCATAATTGTGGTTGAATATGTTCTACGCATGACCTTAGATCATCATAATGATGATGGGGTGATGATAACTCCACGTACTGGCTCCAGAAGTCAAGTACCTAACTGATCTAGACTTTGCTGATGACATAAGAGTACTCTCAGAATCACTAGAGGGAGCCCAACGGCTCCTCAACTCATTAGAACATGCTGCTTCTAGTGTTGGTCTTTTTATTAACTCCAGAAAGACCAACATTTTGACAGTGAGGACCTTCGAATACGTAAGGGAAAGGCATTGGCAGCCTTGAATAGGCTTTCCAGGATTTGGAAGTCACCGAGGATTAATCGGAAACTTAAGGTCCGATTATTTGTCAAACTATTATCAAACTTGTCACATAATATATCCGTATTTCCTATCACATCTCCTCCAAGGAGTGGTGCATAATAATGAACTGTGCGGGTATAATTAAAACTGTGCGGCCATTTAAAAGAAGTTGTTCCTGGTATAGTTTAACCTTGAACCTTTAAACTAAAATTTGGTGCATCCGATGTATCTGTTCACTACCTATTGCAAATTATTTATTTATTTTTTTATATTGTAGTTAGTTATTTATGCTTAAAAAATAGTTTAATTTATTTGCTGCATTAATTAATTGTTGCTTATAAGTTATATGGGGGGTGGGGGGTACCCCTCTTTCGAATCTTTTTCAAAATTGTTTTTATTATTCACTCTAGAGCACATTTTTATCAAAATCCAAATTTGAAAACCGATTAGCAACAAGATCTATATCTATTACTTTTTGAGATATGGCTGTCTGTCCGTTTGACTGAACGTCAGTATGTCTGTCCGTCAATAAAAAGCATACTATCTGTCTAAAAAATACCGTATATGGGTTTTCGGGGTCGGTGACTTCATTTCTGATGTCATTATTCAAATTTGGCCTCGTCGTTTCTGTCTATATGCCTGTCAGTCTATCCGTTAAACTATAACTGACAGGGGTGGGTTGCTGGACGCCCTACTTAACCCCTATTAGTTAAAAGCGCTTTTAAAAAACTTTAAATAACGCTATTAGCTTAATAAGGTTGCTTGACGACACCCCTTTAACCTTAGTAAGTTTAACCTTAACCTTTAACCGACACCCCTTAGTAAGACAACTATTTTCTATGGAGCCACTAATAGGGGTTAAAAGTTACTTCGAAGCACCTTTTAGTTGCTATAAAGGCTATAACAATAATGCATTATATATTTTTGTACCATAACATCATTAATATCGTGTCATTTTTTGTGGCCACATTTGTTCTAGAACAATAAATATATCAATGTTTAATGTCAAATATATTCTAGAATAATCATACTATACTAGAACCAATATTATAAGTTATAATGATCATTAAAGTGACTTAAAGCTACGAAGTCCAAAAAACGTAGAGGGTTGCCTCCATGGCGATATATTACCCTAATTAGATTCTAGAAATATATTATTTCGTATTATTTAATGTTTTTATTTCGGTATCTTACACATGCAAGTTTATTTTTTATTATGTCAGTGCATTTGATGTTGATGCTTGACAACATAACGCAAATGTAGTTAAATCGTGAGCGCGTATTAAAAGTAAAGACAACCCATTTGAGGTTTTCAGTGACAAAGAACTGATCCAAAGGTTTCGGTTTGATAAATCAGCTATTATAGACATTTCAGATATCATTCGCCACGATTTTAAGAGATATGATTAATTAATACATAATAAATATTTATTTATTAATTCAACTTTTTACTTTTATTATTTTATTTATTGACGCGGGGGTGGTCTAACGCATTCCACTAGACAGGCTCGTTCTTTGTCATTCCATGCTGGCTTTCTATTTCTTTTCGCCATCTTAATGTCTAAGTTAGTATGTAGTATAATGAGAGTCTCATTCGTATATTTAGGCAAGTCAATCTATCATAATACCCAAAATATATTTCCTTCCTATCATAAATTTTAGTGACAGAAAAATTTATTTTCTAATCACATTTTCATGCTCGAACGCAGGTCGAATACTGTAGGACCGTAATACATACAGTACATATAATTTGTATGAAATTATGTAAATAAATAAATCAATTTATATACGCAAAGAGCGAGTTGTTTTTCTTGGGGCCCGAGACAGAAGAATCACGTGCCAAGATCCAGATGGGGTTCGATGCTATCTGTGCCGGCATCCCATGCCCGCCGCTGGATCAGCTGACCATTCTTGGCGCCCCCATCGGAGAATCTGCCATCGCCTCTTGCCTCACAGCCAAGGTCGGCGACCTCACCACTCTAGTTAGCCGGCTTCCACTCCTTGACGCACATCACGGCTTTTTCATCCTGAGGAACTCATTTGCCATACCCAGGCTGATGTACTTCCTTAGGGCTGCCCCATGTTTTAGGTTCCCCACCCTTCTTAGGGACTATGATCGAGTGCTTCGTGGTGCCCTTCAAGTGGTTGCCAATACAGAAATTGGTGACCCAGCATGGGCCCAGGTTTGCCTACCAGCACGGGTTGGCGGTCTTGGTTTGGGATCAGCAGTGCAGCTCGCACCCTCTGCCTTCCTGGCTTCTGCGGCTGCATGTTCAACCCTTTCAAACCGCTTGTACCCTTCCGCAGGGATGCCGAGCCCAGCACGGGAATTAGCCATGACCATACGGAATGCGTCACTCCCCCCTGACTCAGCGCCACCCACTGTGTCAACACAGAGGGTGTGGATGGCGCCCATCCATCAAGAAAGCTTCGCCACCCTCCGTCTTGTAGCTTCTACTCTCGACCTTGCTCGACTGAACTCCCTCGATCACCCGACGCCTGGCTGCTGGCTTGATGCTCTTCCAAGTGCAGCTCTGGGGCTAAAACTAAGCGATGCGCAGTTTCGAATTGCCATCGCCATTCGCCTTGGAGAAAAGGTGGTAGAGCCCCACGTCTGCGACCGTTGTGGCAATCCAGTAGCGTCCAATGGTCTACATGGTCTCTCATGCCGGAGGAGCGCAGGCCGGTTCCCTCGCCACACCATGGTTAATGATATTGTGAGACGGGCATTGGTCAGCTGTGGGGTTCCCTCCATTCTGGAAACATCAGGACTCTGCCGCAATGACGGGAAGCGTGTAGACGGGGTGACACTTGTGCCTTGGTCCCAGGGTCGAATGCTAACCTGGGATGCCACAGTGGTTGACCCCCTTGCCCCTAGTCACCGCCAACAGACGCTAATTGCAGGGGGTCGTGCTGCAGAGGGTGCCGAACAGGGAAAGAACTTGACATATGCGGAGGTGATGGAGCGGGGGCATATATTTCACCCTGTTGCGTTCGAGACCCTGGGGCGCCCCGGTCCGGAGACGTCCTCCTTCCTCCAGGAGATTGGGGCCCGTCTCCACACCATGACGCATGAGCTGCGCTCCGACAGGTTTCTACTTCAGCGTATCGTCATGGCCATTCTGGTGGGCAACGCGGCGTCTGCCCTGGCAACTGCTGGCCCATCCCCTGGTGGACTCTTTGGGGATTAGGGCCCGGTCAGTAGCCTTTGCCGTAGCATACTCTACCGCAATGTTAAATGTATCGTATATTACACGAAGTGGGGCCTTCGCGCAGCACGTGACTTAAATTTAATTTAAGTACTAATTCGAAAGTATTACTGTATTAGCAAATTTTAAGCAGATTTCGCCTAATCACTTTTTACCTCTTTCATTTCTATTCAGACATTTCTGACTCTAGCGGTATAGTGAGAACTGAAGATGGATTAGGGTCTCCAGCCCCACAAAGACACAGCCTATGGATGAATAGTACATACGTACATCGGCCAAGTTTCATCTTGAATAACGGATAACGAAATGAGAGACGGATCTCACTTTCAGAAATTTCGTCGTATAGCGGCAGACCGATTAAATCTCCCCCCCCCCCCACAAAGACGCAGCATGTGGTCCAGAATATATGGCAAGATTCAGCTTAAACTGATTAAAATCAATGAGACGGGAGAATCTATTCACTTTCAGGCATAAAGTAGTCCTATAGCGGGTGACTGTTGAACTGATTTTCAACAAAACAAATTTTCAACTTGGCAGCTTTAAATTCGACAAAGTTAGAAGCATGTCAATATCATAACGACGACAACGATTTCACTTTCAGACATTTGGCCCTCTAGCGGCAGACTGGAGAACTGCAGATGGATTCGCCTCCTTTGAAAGTCACAGCTAATGGTCTAATACATATCTGCCAAGTTTCAGCTTAAACGGATTAAAAGCAAAGAAATGGGAGGGCATTTAATGTTTAGACATGTGGCCCTCTAGCGGGAGACCATTGCACTGATGGTGTCTGAAAGTCTCTCAAAAATCTCAACTTTAGCTCATATTGATACCTACAAATTTTCAACTTGGCAGCTTTAAATCCGACAAAGTTATTAGCATGTCAAAATCGTAACGACGACAACGATTTCACTTTCAGACCTTTGGCCCTCTAGCGGCAGACTGGAGAACTGCAGATGGATTCGCCTCCTTTGAAAGTCACAGCTAATGGTCTAATACATATCTGCCAAGTTTCAGCTTAAACGGATTAAAAGCAAAGAAATGGGAGGGCATATAATGTTTAGACATGTGGCCCTCTAGCGGGAGACCATTGCACTGATGGTGTCTGAAAGTCTCTCAAAAATCTCAACTTTTGCTCATATTGATACCTACAAATTTTCAACTTGGCAGCTTTAAATCCGACAAAGTTATTAGCATGTCAAAATCGTAACGACGACGACGACGACGACAACGACGACGACGACGACGACGACGACGACGACGACGACGACGACGACGACGACGACGACGACGACGACGACGACGACGACGACAACTATTTGCATAAATTGACCCACCCCCTAACAGTGTCAATTCGCTAAGGCTCCGCCAACTTCGTGGCTCGCCCCAAAATATTACTTTTAGTTTTATATTATATTGATTTGCACTATTAATGCTTCAGCTAAATGTAATAATGTAATGTAATAATAATAATGACTTGGAGTGTAATACAAAATTAAAAAAAAAAAAATTTATAAACGCAAAAGTATATCTCTGTCATTGCGTTATAAAAGTTTTAGTTTTTGTTTACACGTTTTCCCCTTCTTTACCTAGATTGAATGGACTACTTGTGGGCCTTTATTATTTTTTACAATTAATATTTAATACTCAAACTTGAATTCTAGAAATAGTGATAGAGCTATAGTGATGAGATGGTATTATTTATTATTTAATTACTAATAGCGCTATTAAAGCCCTATTAGCACTAATAATCCTATTAGTAAAAAGGGATTTACTAATAGCACTATTAGTGCTAATAGCCCTTTTCCGCCTATCGCGCGTCCACCAACCCACCCCTGCCAAACAGACAATTTGGAAGACATCAAAATGTTAAAACTGACACTCGAGATGAATTCTGCGACCAAGAAACCCCCTATAACTAAACTTTTAATGTAATAGCTAATTTTAATCAAAACTTTTAATGTAATAGCTGATTTTAATCAAAATAATTAAAATTAATTAAGCCTAATTAAATTAATAATTTTTTTAAAAATTCGCTAATTAACAATTATATAATACGTACGTACGTTACCGACGTTACGTAGATGACTCTTTTATTTTATTCCGTGATCGGCAACACGCTTATGACTTTATGAAATACCTAAATAAACAGCACAGAAATATAGAGTTTACAGCTGAATTCGAATCTAATGGCTCCCTACAATTCTTAGATGTTCTCATTACAAAAAACACAGATAATAAATACATTACATCTGTTTACCGTTAACCAACTTTTACAGGCCTGTATACACCATTTGATAGCTTTATTCCAGATCAATTCAAAATTGCTCTAATTTCAACACTTGTTTATCGAATCCTTATGATTTGTACTACCTGGTGCCAATTTCATAAGGAAATTAATATCCTCCATGGTCTATTGTCCCTTAATGGTTACCCTAAGCACTTACTGTCCATGGCTACTACTGATAGGATAACAGTTAAATGTATGACAGGTTCTAAACCGACTTTCCCCACTGTTCCTAAACGTCCGGTCTATCTTGTACTACCGTTCATTGGTTCATACTCAATCCTGCTTAAAAAACGACTACAGTTACTTAGCAAAGCGTTTCCCCAATGTAATTTTAAGATTATTTTTCGCCCTACACGTAGGTTAGGAGTTCACTTTCCATTTAAGGATAGAATTCCCCTGTGTCTCAGACCTCTTGCTTTATATAAATTTACGTGCAGTAGCTGCAATGCTACATACATCGGTAAAACCGAGCGTCACTACAAAGCAAGGATCAGCGAACACTTGGGAGTTTCCCCTCGAACAGGAAAAGCTTCAACCTCTCCCAAACACTCCACTGTACGAGAACACGCCCTAGACGAGGATCACACCTTTAATTACAATGACTTCTCAATAATAGGTAGAGCTGATACTAATTACGACCTATTAATTAAAGAAAGCCTAGTTATCTCCCGCCACAGACCTACTCTAAATATTCAGGGAACCTCATTCCCTTTACTATTGTTCTAAAAACTACACACACTACATAGACCGTATCTGCAGTACTATACAGTATGTATTAATTAATATTGGTGTTGTACTCATTATCAATTTAGTTGTCTGATTTCATGATTTTACCGTGCACTATTTTACTTAATTCAGTATTACGTATGCAAGTAGTTAGGCTCCTATATCTTCTCGTATTGTAATGTTTTCACATATTATTTTGCAGTAATATTAATAATTTATAATGTAATTTAAACTTTATGTATCTTACTGTAGTATTGGCTGATGATGGTTTAATGTAATAAATCGAAACGTTCCGCTTAATTAATTATGGCATTATTTTCATTCGCGCTAATTATTATAATTTTACTACGAATACTGCCATATGCCTCGCCACAATGTTGTGGAGTGTACCGGTAGTGTTTGATTGTTGTATTCAGACATTGCTGGGTAGATAGGTACTGTAGGTAGGTAAGTGCATATTACAGTATTAAAAGACGCTGATAGCGTTTGTGGAACATTTAATTTATGAAACCTGTTGACGCGTGACGGGCCCTAATTCCCCTTTGCAATTGCAGTGTTTGCTATTCCAGAAGTCCTTTGGTTACGAATCTGACAAGCTAAAAAAACAATGGGTCTTACGGACAAAGAGGCCGACGCTCAAATTAAACGCATGTTGGACATTATAGATAAAGAGGGGGATGAGAGAGTGGAAGAAGTGAACGCAAACACGGAAGAGTTATTCGATATCGAGAAGGGGAAGCTGGTGGAGATGCAACGGCAGAAGATCACAGAGTATTACGAGAAAAAGAAAAAACACATGGAACTTCAGAGGAAGATAAAACAATCGCATCTGATAAACCAGGGCCGGTTGAAAACGCTAAAAGCTATGGAGGAATATGTGTTGCAGTTAACGGAGACTGCCAGATGCAGGTTGGGTGACCGTACCGGCGACAACGAGCAGTACCGGTCGTTACTAAAGGGACTCATCAGTCAGGCGCTGTGCCAACTACTCGAGTTGGTGGTTGTGATTGTTTGTCGCCGCGAGGATCTCGATCTGGTGCGGAGGATCTTACCTGAGTGCGAGGCCGAGTACAAACAGTTTACGGGGCGGGAAATCTCGGTTACTATAGATACCGAGAACTTCCTTGGGACGGGGGTGTCTGGTGGGGTGGAGGCTATAGCGAGAGAAGGGCGACTAAGGGTTATTAATACTCTAGAGTCGCGATTGGAACAGGTTCAGAAACAGATGGCACCCGAAATGCGATGCATATTGTTTGGCGTCAACCCAAACCGAAAGTTCAACGATTAGGGGATGGGGGGGGGGGGGGGGGGGGGGTACAAATTAAGATAATATTGTCTGATTAGTCGGCCTAAATTTCATCCAATAGCATTGTAATTACCTCTACTGCTCTACACCAGTCCTTTACAATTTGATTAAACCAACGTCAACACGATCGCCTCCCAAAACTTATTTTTAACATGAAACATTTCATCAGCTATCTTTAATAACAAATCGCATCGTATCGTAGTGTTATAATATAATTTTCTAATAAAACCACAACATAATGTATTTGTTGCAGGTTATTTACAGTGATCTGAACATCGTATCGGATCAGCTGATCAGCTTTACTACACATAAGTACAGTAAGGATGTTAATATTTCATTGAGATTTATTTTATCGTTAAATATTGACCTCTCTGCTTATGGCGAGGCGGTAAATTAATTAGACCTAATTTTAATCCCTCCCATTACATGAAGTATCTATCATGGTCTATTTAATGATTAATTTTGAAGAGGCACTGTTTTTGCTTCATTTCTTTGTTGCTGCAGTCTATTGGTTTATTATGTTTGATTTCTACCAATAATAATATATTAATAATTTATGTGTTTAATATAATATTAACAGAATGTTCTAGCTTCGATGTAGTGTAATGATTGTTTTCTTATTTAGGAATATTGGCTATAAAATTTATAAATCACGTATCTATTTTTGAAAATTTTTTAAACATTATGACGTTTTGTGAGAAATGAACAAATTGCCATTATATACAAATGATTGACATATTATTACACAACCAAATTTAGTAACTGTGTTAATGTGTATTGATTGGCTTCGTTGTATTGTTGTTTCTGTTTTCTGTTTAAACATATTGTTATAAATTTTCTATTGTATGTAAGTTTATTTAATGTTAGATTCTTAGATTATAAAGAAGCGTTTATAAGAACACCTATTAAATATTTCCCTCAAGGCACGTAATTCGGAGAAAGCGGAACCCATCACGATCGATGGAAAAATTTCTTCTTCTTTTTTTCGGGATTTGCTACCTCTGAATTTATATGCCATGCAGCTTAAAATTTGTAAAATTGTATAAAAATGTACAATTGTCGCGTATCAAGTAGAAAAGTATAGTATCAGAAAAATCTATTTTTTCTATGGTCCATTCTGGTAGAGAATTGTTCGGGCTATCTAGTGGTATATAACACTTATCTTCTATCATTTTCCATTTTGGAGTAATTTTACGAAAACTAAAGTGTAATCGCTCATAATTTCTTCAAAACGAGTTCAAAGCCCACACCAGACATCCATTCATATTTCTGTCTGTCTGTCTGTCAAACATTAGGAAAGCAAACAAACTAGCTAAATTTCTTGCTACGGGTATTTTCCAGTTTCTTGATCTCTTTTGCGATGTCGGGTTGCACATTTTACGAAATAGACTCTTTGACCACCTGTCTGTCTGTCCGTCTTTTGGCAGACTATCTGTCTTACATTACGAAAGAATACAGGCTAACTAAAATTCTCGTTATAGAGGTTTTTTGGGTTTGTGATTTCATTTCCGATGTCAATTTTCACATTTCACGTAATATAGACTGTCTGTCCGTTGTCTGTCTGCCTGTCTTTTTGTCAGACTGTCCGTCAAACATTAAAAAAGCATACTAACTAACTAATATTCTCGCTAAAGAGGTTTTCCGGGTTCGTGATTTAATTTCCGATATCAGTTTTCACAATTTACAGAATGTATACATACAGCCTGTACACCTGTCTGTTTGTCAGTTTTTTTTTCTTTGTCAGACTATCCGATAAACATTAATAAAACGTACAAACTAACTAAAATTCTCGCTATGGGGGTTTCTTGGTTTCGTGATTTCATTTCTGATGTCAGTTTTTACATTTCACGAAATCTAGACTGTTTGTCCGCTTGTCTGACTGTCCGTCATTTTGTCAGTCTGTCTATCATCAGATATTTGCGAACAAAGGATTGCGTCTACGTGGTTTAAATCAAAATTGTCGGATTCCTCATAAAATTTTGAGTCAGAAACTAGTGCTACAGAGATCTATAGGGACTACATGAATGTCTAGATTATAAATAATAGAAACATTGGCCCCAATTGCCTTTTTATTGAATATGACTAGAAAGCCAGCAATCTGTCTGGAAGGAGCCCGGGGGATGGGGAAGAAACCTAGCCAAGACTAATACAAACAAACTACTCCTATGTCAGTCAGCATTAAGTAAACTAAACAATTGTCTAAACTGTAATAGAGGCTAGCTGTCCTTGTGGCGCGTCCCACATAATAAAAAATAAAACTTAGCTACCACTAACAAAAATATAGTATGAAGCAAATAATTTCATTATGAAGCACGTTTACAAGATATAAGATTACCGAATATTTATAAAAAAAATATCAATGATGCACAACCAGATAAATAACAACGAATAGAGCCAAATAATAAATTTAGGGTCAAAGTCAAAATAAATGTTACATCAGTGTTTCACAATGGCTGATTTTTTTAAAAGTCTGTAACTTTTGAACCACTGGACCAAATTTGATAACCAATAGCTCATTTTAAAGCTCTTGATAAACACTACAACATAGATAAAATCCAGCACCACTTACACAAAAATATACCTTTATCCAACCACTTTGGAGTCCACTTATGTAGACCAGACCTGTAGACCATGAACGAAACTTTTTGACTATTTCAATATGAACGCCCTGTCACTCTTGATTGGAGTTGTGTGACATGCAAAGTAGGGGTTCATTAGAATGTTAAGATGTTGACATTCCTTTAAATATATGATGGGCCCAAAATATACAATTTTGGCATTGTTTCACATGCCTGAATATTCGCTAGGGAAGTTGACTAATATTATCAAATATTTGGGGAAATTGGAAGTGAGATAATTCCGAAATTCCCAGAGCAAAGCCCTTAATGTTATATTTTCTCTGAAAGTTCATATATCGATAATTATTAAATTAATTACACGGCAACTCCCTCTACCGCAATATTAATTTTCCATTGCTCTAAACACCGTGAATCACTATTTTAGATAAACATTGTAGACCGTGAATCAAATTTCAATTCCACATTTCAGAAACTGTGTGATCGTGGATATGTTGGTTCATGGTGTAAATGGGAGCTGCTCATCATAGGTTTTATTTTTATTATCATTCATTTATGACCATTGCATTATATTGTCTCTACGCCTTAAAGTATGTAATCATGAAACAAACGTTGTAGACTGTGAAACTGAATACCATGAACACTTCTCATAAATAATGGTTCATGGTACTTGTTTATCGTGTTCACGGTCTACAAAACTAATCGTCTACAGTATGCAATTTGAAATTATGTACAGTCAGCAGTATAAACCATGAGAGGCAAATTTAAAGTGCCACTGGTACTTAATAATTAGTCACTACACTACAGCCTAATTCTATATATCCTAATCCTATAATTCGAATTTTCTGTTTAAATTATGGCGCGTACAGTTAGTCAAATTAGTGGTGATCTAAATGCTAGAAGTACTGTTAAGAAATCGAATAAGATAGAGTCGTTGCAACGGATGCGTACCACAGGAGGAGGAGGGAAGCGACTGTTTAAAAAACGTAGCAGTAAGAAAACGAAGCGAAACGGTAAAGAAGTGGCACGCGATAAGGAGGGTTTAGAAATTAGCGACAATAATCCAAACCGTAAACAACCGAAAAATAATAAACGTATTGCGTTGAATGTTACCGGAACATCGGATAAAACGTTGGATAAACCATCAACGTTGGATAAAATGAAGAGTGTAAGCCAACCAAGCACAGGGACAAAACGAAGTAATAGAGTCATCCAACGGACGAAGTCATCAACCAAAACCAACATGGCGGCATCAACAGCGGAAGTTGTGGGCAAAGTGATGAGTCGAGCGACTAGATATAGAAAAAAACACAAAGAATATTATGAACGCGAAAAAGAACGACGAAGGATACGTGACAAGGAGAAATCGAAGGAGAAACAGGAGAAAATGAAAAGTGATCCTGCATTCTGTAAACAGCAGCGATTATTGAACAATATCAAACAAAGAAAGTGGCGTTTAAAAAAGAAGAAAGAAGTTGAAAATGGAAAACATTCAAAACGAACGCCAATCAACTCGAATGAGACAGTTGGAGTTGATATTACACCACCTTCTACTTCCCGTCAATTGAGTCAACAAGAGCGTCGCAAACGTGAAAAGGATGTTCAAATCATGGAGTTGATAAATGAGAATTTTGCACTAAAGGAACAGATTAAGCAGCTGGCTGATGAGAGCACCAGTAGTTCTAGAGGGGGGAGTGCTAGAGGGAAGAATGCTAAAGGGGGGAGTGGTAGAAGTGATAGTGCTAGAATGGAGTGCTGTGGGGAAGATAATTCAGTAGCTGTTGAGGAGGGAGGGGCTGAGGTAATGGATGTGGAAATAGATGTTATAGTGGACGGAAAATCACCGAGCAAGGATGTTGTCCGAACATTGAGTAACAGAATTTTAAATAAACTGCCTAAAACTGCAAAATTTAAGGACAGAGTTTTACAACGAGTTTTAGCGCGTACTGCAGCAGCAACAGCTGTTGACAATTCTATGAAGGAGAATTATGGAGAGTTGCCCAAAAAATCTAAAAAGAATCTTATACAATTAAAGAGAAAACAAAACGAATCAATTACCAAAATAGCTTCGAGGGTTGGTTGCAATAGGCAATTTGTGTGGAGAGTTATCAACAACAAGTCGAAAGTTCGTGTTAAAGCTGCAGATGTTTGGAAGGATAAGGCATTTGAATTCTTCAACAGGGATGAGGTTTCTCGCGTTTTACCATGTATGAAAGCAAACAGAAGAGCTTTATTAATTACAATGGATGAGGCATTCGCACAGTTTAAATCAATCTATCGTGATTTCAAACTGGGATTCACTACCTTCAAGAAACTTCGACCAGTGAATGTTCGACGGATTAAACCATCTGATAGGAGAGTCTGCCAGTGTACCCAGTGTACTAATTTTAAATTCAAACTAGAAGCTCTTGTTGTGGCTGGACGAAACCAGGGAATACGAAATTTACCCACAAATGAGTATAGCATAACGAAACGATTGGCATGTCCGGACAAGGTTGAATGTGTAAAATCTCATGATGGCTGCTGTGATAGTAAAGTCGATCATCTTTATGGAACTATAATGGATTCAAATGTTGTTGTAAAAGAGTGGAAAAAGGTGAAGATTGCTGATGATAGTAAGAAAACCAAATGGGTATTAGAGGAAAAAAAGTCAAAAACGACAGATGTGATTAAAGACGTTAAGGGTGATATTCATTCAATTATATGTCATCTCTACAGAGCTGAAAACCAGTATTTAGCAAGACGGACATTGGCTGAAAGTCTCGTTCCTGGAGAAATTTTGATCTGGATGGATTTTGCCGAAAACTTTACGATTGAGGTTGATGATGAGATCCAGCAGGCTCACTGGGGTAAGAAACATGTGACAGTTCATCCTGTTCGAGTTTATTTAGTTGGTGGAGGTTGTATAAATCTCGTTTTCATATCAAACTCATTAGACCATGACCACGTCTTTGTGCGACTCGCAACACAGAAACTGGTCAAGTATTTACGTGATAAAGGTGAACAAGTTGAGATTGTGTATCGATTTTCAGATGGATCTGGAGCTCAATACAAGAGCAGATTCGCGTTTCATTCTTTGCGCGATCTTCCTGAAATCCTTTCCGTTAAATTAACATTCGACTATTTCGAAACTGGTCACGGTAAAGGCGCGCCCGATGGCATTGGTAGTTTAGTCAAACGACATGCTCGCGATGCATGCTTGAAGGGTGTGGTAATGAACACGGCTGAAGATGTTTATTTATACTGCAAAGGCAGTAAACAACTGAAAAGTTGCAAGTTTATTTTTATTTCAAAGGATGAGATCGATGAAGAGTGGTCAGTACTGCCTCCTTCATATAAATGTCCCACTCCTGTCGAAGGGACACTTAAATTACACCATATAATTGCTAAGCAATCCGAGTTTCATTTCCGCGAGCTTTCGTGTTACTGCAGTTTGTGTATTAAAGGCTACTTCTGCGACAAGTTTCCTACGAAACAACGCATCTTCGATCAGAAGTTTTTAGGATTCGAAAATATTGAACAATAAATAATAGTTATAGTGAAGAGACTGATGAGAAAACTGATCTTCTTCGATGAGAAGTTTTTTAAATTACTGTAATTGTTTAATGTTAATGTTAAATGAGTAATAATGCTAATGCACCAGTGCAGTCATATACTTAAATAATGTAAATCAGTCGAAATTTGCATAATTTTATTCATGTAAGCCCTATCATACGTCTGTGAAATAGAAATTCGCACTAATATTTGTATTCTAAATGCTCCAGAGTTATCACAGACTTGCAGGACTTGATTCAATTCATGGTCTACTCTACACTAACCACATCATTCACAAAGAAACACATAAAATGTATACCGTGAGCAACCACTTATTCAACTACTGAAGGAGTTATTGCTCATGGTATACGTTAAAATGTAGAGGTGAATAATCTGTATCATGTGCTACAAGTAAAACTGTAGACGTGAATCATTTAAATCAGTTTTTTGACAATAACGTCTTGCATTTTAGTTATCTTTATTTTTTTTTGTCAAATTCGGATTCAGCTCGTCAATATCTTTCCAACGGCATATGATGTTCCTATATTTAGTCAGATATGAAATTTCATCCCAAAGTTTCGCTTTTGTAACATTTATTTTGACTTTGACCTTAGATTCCTTCTAAAGGTATTACCCCTCTAATACCCATCTATAGGTGATCACTGAGTGAGTGAGTTAGTGAGTGAGTGAGTTAGTTATTGAGTGAGTGAGTTAGGGAGTGAGTGGGTGAGTGAGTGAGTGAGTGTGAGTGGGTGGGTGGGTGAGTGAGTGAGTTAGTGAGTGAGTTAGTTAGTGAGTGAGTGAGTTAGTTATTGAGTGAGTGAGTGAGTTAGTGAGTGAGTGAGTGAGTTAGTGAGTGAGTGGGTGAGTGAGTGAGTGAGTGGGTGGGTGAGTGAGTGGGTGAGTGAGTGAGTGAGTTAGTGAGTGAGTTAGTTATTGAGTGAGTGAGTGAGTTAGAGAGTGAGTGAGTGGGTGAGTGAGTGGGTGAGTGAGTGTGAGTGAGTGAGTGGGTGGGTGAGTGAGTGAGTGATTGTGTTAGTGAGTTAGTGAGTGAGTGGGTGAGTGAGTGAGTGAGTGAGTGAGTGAGTGAGTGGGTGGGTGAGTGAGTGAGTGAGTGAGTGGGTGAGTGAGTGAGTGATTGAGTGAGTTAGTGAGTTAGTTAGTGAGTGAGTGAGTGAGTGAGTGAGTGAGTGAGTGAGTGGGTGGGTGAGTGAGTGAGTGTGAGTGAGTTAGTGAGTGAGTGAGTGGGTGAATGAGTGTGAGTGAGTGAGTGGGTGAGTGAGTGAGTGAGTGAGTGAGTGAGTGAGTGAGTGAGTGAGTGAGTGAGTGAGTGAGTGAGTGAGTGAGTGAGTGAGTGAGTGAGTGAGTGAGTGAGTGAGTGAGTGAGTGAGTGAGTGAGTGAGTGAGTGAGTGAGTGAGTGAGTGTGAGTGGGTGAGTGAGTGAGTGAGTGAGTGAGTGAGTGAGTGAGTGAGTTAGTGAGTGAGTGAGTGAGTGAGTGAGTGCGTGAGTGAGTGAGTGAGTGAGTGAGTGAGTGAGTGAGTGAGTGAAATCCCGTTGTCGAGCGGGCTCCTAATAAACATATAAACATTTTTATGTGGCAGCGATTCAGTCTGCAGTAGACCTAGATATATTAAAAATGTTGCAGAAATTATATTAAAAACATATGTGAAATGTAATACGTACGTGGGAATAAATTACGCCTGTGAACCACTTGAAAAAGTCATTGGATATTTTTACATATTTAAGCAGTTTTTAGGACTTGAGATTTCTCGAAAGATTTTTTTTACTCCTACTGTAAAAAGAGGGCTGGGTAGACAGCTATTTTAGGTTTTGGATGAGTTGAGTATGGCCGCAATAAAAATTAAAAATCCCGATCCCGAAAAGCGGGATCCCGACAGTTGCAATCCCAAATCCCGAAAATTGTGGATCCCAATCCTGTTGCAACGGTGTTGTCTCGGCAACTGATAGTAGCGTTAGAGACGCGTTTCGGCAACTGAGTGATGCATTTCGGCAACTCATAGTTGCATTTCGGCAACTCATAGTTGCATTTCGGCAACTGTTTAACAGGATGCGCTTAGGCAAACTGATAGATGCGTTTCGGCAACTGATAGATGCATTTCGGCAATTCGTAAACAAAGGCCAACTGGATACTGTATACAGTAGAGCCTACAGTATAGATTATTACCTTTGGCTCATTACGTTTCCCATTATTCAATTTCATTCTACATTAGTTTACCCACGCCTACTCCCACACTACTAAATATTACCGGAGGCATACACAAAACCAACAATAAATGAATAATAATTATTATTGTTATTATGTCTGATCCATAAAATCAAAGTTAGGGCTACTACACATGTCGTGGAAGTCTATATCCCCTTGTAAGCGTAATATTGTACCGGTAAGCCTGAGTGAGCAAAAATATTAAAAAAATATATTCAAAAAAAATACCAATTCAACAAATTAGTACCTGAAATTAATTATTACTGAAGTTGTAGCTGTAAACCCCGCCCAACAAGGTGCGCTTCGCTTTGTATTAGAAAAACTCCCCTTGGAAATTGTAAACGGGATTTGTGTTTCAGACAGACAGACTCCAGTTCCAAACGCTTCACATCCACAACTTCAGCTGTGGGTATATATAAAATTAACTAACTAACTCAAACAGTTAACAACTCTGCCTTCAAAAACTATAACTAACTTAAACATGTCGTCATTTATAATATACTTACATAATGAGTGCAGTCACAAATACATTACAGATACAGATACGATACCTAGTTGCCGAAACGCGACTTCAGTTCGCCGAAAAGCAACTACGAGTTGCCGAAACACAACTATAGCAGTTGGTGACACGTAATTGATCAGTTGCCGAAACGCGAATTTGAGTTGCCTAAACGTGACAGTTGCCGAAACGCGACGTAACCGTTGCAACACTAATACAAATGCTGGTATGAAGATAGTTCGACAACTTTACTTTCTGCTGGCAGAGCCAAATTTTTCAATTTTAAAATTATTTAGCTACAAGTCGTTACTTTATTTAAGTATCTCCGTTGGCTTTATTTTAGTCTTTCGAATGTGATCTGGATATTATCAAAATACTAAGGTGTACATTTTGAAACGTAAGTCCATATGATTCCAGTGTTTAATTGTCTTTGTATATGTGATTAACATCCATAGATTGTATAAATTATTAAGTAATTAAACAGGACTAAGGATGATCCAACTCTATAGCAAATGGAGCGGAAAAAATGAATTCGCCACCAGCGGGGATCGAACCCGCGTCTCCCGATAAGCGTTCAGGTCTGCTAACCACTACACCACATTTTACATTTTTTCCGCTCCATTTGCTATAGAGTTGGATCATCCTCAGTCCTGTTTAATTACTTAATTACTTAATAATTTAATTGTCTTTATTCTAGAATATTCATTATTATTTAATATATTATTACAATTAGGGATGTCCCGGAATTCCGGCGGTATTTGCCCGATTGCGGTTCCGACCGGAAATTGTAGGAATGGGGTCAATTCCGGCCGGAATGTTACCGGAATTACCAATTTGCTAACTACTGTAGTTTAATAGTTGCAATTAATTTGTGAAATTACAGTATTATCACACATTATGTAAAAACAATAACAATATTATATATACAGTACAGTATGTACAGTATATAGTATAACAGGTATTGTCCAACATAACATATAGGATTACTCCTAAAGCTGCAGCTTATTGACTAGGGGTCCTTTATGTCACTATGTGACTGTATTAGGTCCAGCGCCGTTTGCGTTAGGTGCTGCGTAATATCGTAGATTTATTTCTACAGAAAAGCTATTTATTACCATAAATTTATTATTCCCAGTAAAAATTAAACTGTAACATGTACCGTAATATTGCCTCTACTGTAGTTTATTGATTTGGTTAGAATAACATGTCACTGTAACCTGCTCCTTTCCAATAACAACACCAGGATATTGCACAAAAGCAATTAATATTACATTTTTGGTCAACGTAGGTATTCAAGGTATGTGGCCAAAAACCTAACTTTTGGCCAAGGTTATAGGTTTTTGGAAAAATTATGAAATTTAATTCCCTAAACCCATTTGGCCCGGGGAGGGCTTTTATAATTTTTTTTGTAATTCAACTGTATCTTTGAGCCAGGTATGGTACTGTAGGAAAACCGATATTTCGTAGCTTTTCTTAAAATTAAATGGGCTATCCACCAGCGCAAACGCCAAAAACATAGCTGTGTTAGTTTTCGTGCTGTGGTCCCATTCTGGCACTCATCTCCAATATTTTTCGTCTGAAAATATTTTCAAAAGTTTTTATTGCTCGCTGAAATTAATTTATTTGCGGTATATAGCGTTTATTTTAGATGCTGATCACGAATATACAGTAGAACTCAGATATAACATTCGAAAAAATTTCCAGTAATTTTGAAAGTACCCCCGGGGCACGAAAAAAACAAGTAGTTTAAATATGATAATAAAAATCACCACCAAATCAAATTGATTTTATAATAGGTATTGTCCAACATATTGATTTTATAATAGGTATTGTCCAACATAATATATAGGATTACTTTAAGTATTAGTATTACTGTAGTATTTGTATTAAATTGATTTTATGACATTGCGGGTTTTCCGCGATGCTGATCATGAATGGGACACTCATATCCGACTCATGTGGCATTACTCTATAGCTTCAGAATTATCCATCAAACACAACGTTTGCAGTTTTACATTTTTTTTTACTTGCACTTTTCGACCTGGGGGACCAGAATAGCAACAAAATGATGGCTGCAATGCCAGAATATATTTTTAACATGTGTTATCGCGATCAGCGACCTCGAAAACCCTTATAACTTCGAAATTTTAATTTTTAGCCAAGATCTATAAAATTTCTAAAATGACAACCCCCCAGGGCACATAATAAAAATAGTCCTGGTCAGAGAGGGTTAAGATACACCCCCCCCCCCCCCCCACCCCCGCCCCATAATCAATTTATCTTGCTTCCGGGCCAGTCCACTCTCCCACTCCCACCAAGACTCTCCCCAAGGTGCTGATTGATCTCATTAGTAAACTTGGCTTTAGAAATTAAAAAAAATATATTTCACAAAAAAATATAAAGTTTATGGGTCATTTAGAGTATTTCACTAATTACACAAAAATTCAGGTTCCGGCATGTTGAATTCCGGTTCCGGTTCCGGCCGGAATTAAAATATAGATTCCGGGATAGGCAATAAAATGGTTACCATATGCAATAAAATTCACAGTGATAAAATTCACAGTAAATAAAATGGTTACCATATGCAATAAAATTCACAGTAATGTTTAAATTAATTAAATAAATCTATGATAATAAGTGTAAGTAATAGTTCCATTAGAATTATGCTTGGGCGGCTTAATATTTAGCTGAGTGTTCACCGTGTTTCCGTGTTCACCGTTCACCGTGTTTCTTCATTAACCGTAATTAATATTCTAGAATTAAGTAAAAAAAACAACAGTCCCAGTCTCAATTCATGTACAAGTCTGTACTGTATATCGATTTATGTCTCAAAATGTATGCCTTTGAATTTTGATAATACAGATCTCCAAAAGTTAGTGGGGAAAATGAAAACGGTGTTCAGATTCGGAATCTGCAGATGAAGGCGGTTCTAATGATAGATTGTATTCAAAAGAGGAAAATTAAAGCCAACAGAGATGGTTAAATATTGCCAAATATACGATTTTTATACAGTAGCTCAGAAATTGAAAAATCAGCACCTGAATAGTGTGAAAAGTTGTCAAACTTAATCATACCAAATTTCGTAGCATTTGATTGAAATTTGAAAGAAATTAGGGGGGGGGGGGGGGGTTCCTACTTGCTAAAAAAATGGATTTTTGTATTAAGGGAGATGGTGTAATGTAAATGATTATTCATTATTTAGTTCAAGGCTTATATGATAACCTTATGAGATTGGAAGGCAAAGCGTTTTTAGATGCAGTCGTATTATGTTAGGGAAGTTTTTATATTTCATTACAAAACCACATTATATCCACAGACATAAATTGGGGCGAATTCTTACATTCTTATTTATTTATTGCAGGAAGTAGTCTGGGTAGTTCTCGAGATTTTAGTAGTAGAGACTACTACTATCCACTACTAGAGACCACCGTAATTATTTTCTTAGGTTACAGTCTGCTGGTCAATGTATCTCACTAGCAATAATGTCACTGGTCCAGTCTCCGCCTAGACTTTTACACTCCCAGACGTATTTATCTGTCCTTGTTAAAATAACTCTATGTCTGGGCTGGGTATGAGTGACGCGTCAACTAATATAGAGCCAGACATACGCCCATAACCAATATGGATTGATTTGTATTTAACTCAACTCAAATGTAAAGGGAATTGCCCTAAAATAAAAACTTTCGATCTCAAAAATAATGAGTTACAAAACTCCCCAAAGAACCGAAAAGAGCCTAATTTGTTGTGACTTTAAGTTACTGTAAGATGACACGACAAAATGTTATAAAGTTGGACCAACTAACACCACAGAATCGAAAACAAACAGGATCCAATGCGGTTGAACTTATATTCTGAAGGGATATTGATTGACACCCTGACTTATAATTTGGCGTTGGTTATTTTGTGTTCTTTAGATGCGCTTCTATAATGTAAATATCTTAAAATGGAAAAGTTTTCTTCGGCCATTAGACCGGGGATTACGCACAAAGTGTGGCGACTTATTTGTAGAAAGGGGTAACAGGGGGGGGGGGGGGGGGGGTGTGCCTGCCCCCCGTCTGGGGTTCGAACCCACGACCCAAGGAAACTGATGCCACTCACTACGCCAAAGTAAGGACCTAAATTAATTAGTCGATATAACGACAATGAATATCATCTGATTGGTTCCAGCACAGTTACTATATTAGGGTAGGCAACAGCGCTATTAATGGATGTGGGCAACCCGACCCAACCAACAGCGCTATTAATGGATGTGGGCAACCCAACCCAGCCAACAGCGCTATTAATGGATGTGGGCAACCCAACCCAGCCAACAGCGCTAGTAATGGATGTGGGCAACCCAACGCAGCCAACAGCGTTATTAATGGATGTGGGCAACCCAACCCAACCAACAGCGCTATTAATGGATGTGGGCAACCCAACCCAGCCAACAGCGCTAGTAATGGATGTGGGCAACCCAACCCAGCCAACAGCGTTATTAATGGATGTGGGCAACCCAACCCAGCCAACAGCGTTATTAATGGATGTGGGCAACCCAACCCAGCCAACAGCGCTAGTAATGGATGTGGGCAACCCGACCCAACCAACAGCGCTATTAATGGATGTGGGCAACCCAACCCAGCCAACAGCGTTATTAATGGATGTGGGCAACCCAACCCAGCCAACAGCGCTAGTAATGGATGTGGGCAACCCGACCCAACCAACAGCGCTATTAATGGATGTGGGCAACCCAACCCAGCCAACAGCGCTATTAATGGATGTGGGCAACCCAACCCAACCAACAGCGCTATTAATGGATGTGGGCAACCCAACCCAGCCAACAGCGCTAGTAATGGATGTGGGCAACCCGACCCAGCCAACAGCGCTATTAATGGATGTGGGCAACCCAACCCA
>JAUCBJ010001777.1:0-19704 GCA_032718475.1 Nemertoderma westbladi
TTTGACCTTAAGCACATATTTTTCACAATTTCTGTTGTGTTCTGAATCTTTTTTTTAAAGAAAACGCGCATCTTAAATTTCCTCGTTTTTTTTAGAACCCTAGCACGAGACACTTCATTTTGGAGATTAGGCGTCAAGGGGTTAACTGAGATATCTAACAAAGACTAATTAGTTTAATGAGCACAGTTTGATTAAGTGTCACAAAATATATTAATCGCCTATCTGTAAACACAATATTAAATCTCTAGGCCTATCTTTACATTAGAAAATAATTATTTATGAATTAATAATTAATCTATAAAAATTACTGAATTCCAGCAGTTTTTCTTCCATCCAGTAATGAAAACCTACAATCTCGTTCCTATTTGGTTCCACTTTCCAGTAGATATCAGACTTTCTCACGTCCCATTTCGTTTTCTCTCCTGGGTCTCCGATTGCTGGAGGGAGGCCGAATGGTCGTGTAGGTTCGATACAAAGTCGGGTATACCTAAAGGCAAATTATTATAATAAAATAATTAATTAGAAGAAACATATTTTATATAAAATATATATATATATTGTACTATAACCAGACAGACACTAACTCACCTGTACTGGATAAATAATTAATAAAGGAGCCGGGAAAAACTGTCTTGGGATCGTCGTAATAGGTGAGTACGTAATCAACACCAACCTATAGGGGAAAAATTAATTAGATTAATAGTTGAACGAACGGAAAAAAGGAAATATTACAGTTTATAAAATTAAATAAAAATAATACCTCTTTAAAACTCCGCCGTGGAAATATAACGGATGAACTTTGGTACAAATGAACTCGAACTGCGTTACCGGTCGTAGGAACGTTGGGGTGTTCAGCTGATCGACATATTATAATCATCGTCTCTCGGGTTCGGTCGATGTGACAGCGTCGGATAAACACGTAGTCGCGAGTATTTAACGGATACTGAAAGTAATAAATAATATATTTTATTACCAAGGATACTATTAATTAAAAATTAATAGAAGGGATAAAAATGGTAAACCACACAGACAGACATACAAGCGCAGTCACGAAAATATCCATAGAGTGTTCGGCTGCCGTACTGGGGCACCAACTTATTTGTTTTAATTTCCTGTGGGACTCTATGGGCACTGTCTCTTGTGACACTGTATTAAGGGGCGGGGGTTTATCCCCGTTTTAAAACATCTCTAACTCCGTGTTGGAGGTGAATAGCACTCTCATGTTGTGTTCAGCCAACGTGGGGGAGGCCAAAAAGCATCAATAATGGAAATTTGTTTGTGTCCCTCTAGCGGCGAAAGCGGGAATTAAATATTTTCAATAAAAACACCACTAGTCCCTTAATATTTATCCCAATTTTTTAAAACAACTTTTTCGGACTCGGCACCTTCGATTCTACGAAATCTCTACAGCCGATTTTTTAAATTATCAATTTTTACTTAATTAATTAAAACTGGCAATATTATATGAACAAAAGTTTTTTTCGAAAAAGTGCTGTGTAGAGATTTGCTCATCATCTTCAAAAAACCTTTCAAACGAGCCATAAATAATCTTGTTATCTAACGGTTTGTCTGTCTGTCTGTCTTCTATATTTTGACTGACAAACTGGTAGCCGGAAAGACAGTGATACGATACTTTTCACTGAACTTTCTCTGGATAAGCAGTTATCCAATGTGGCGCCTAAATATTTAACTTCCTTTTTATTTTCAATCTTATGTCCATTACTAGTGACTTCAAACTTAGTTACCTTCTTTAACTTTCTTTTGGAACCAAACAAAATACTTACCGTAGTGAATGGATAGCTTATTATCAACCAACCACTCATTACAGGATTCTAGAACTGCACTTAACTTTTGGGAAATATGGATAGGATCTTTATGAGAGAAAATAAGAGCACTGTCGTCGGCATATAAAATGAGTTTAAAATCGGGATCTATACTACTTATCATATCATTTATATAGCATACAAAAAGCAGAGGACCTAATAAACTGATATTATTCAATGTTTAGAGGTGTACGGATTTATTCACCTGAAGCCAAATAAACCGTATAACTACCGAGGCTGAAGGCCGCGGTTGTTATACAAGGTGTTTTTGCTGAAGGTGAATATATCCGAATATCCACCTCTAAAACATTGAATAATATGTCTATCACTTACTTCGAACATTGTGTTGTTTTTAAACTTTCTTGTATCACTTGAACCGCCCAGGTCTACCTGAAAGCTAAACTTTTTCAGATCATCATTTTCCTTGATTTTCTTATTAATTAATGTTGAACTCTTGAACAACATTAATGACAAATTTTAGTTTAAGTTAGCTAGTGTTTTTTATAAGGGTGTTTGGAGTTTTTGAGAAAAAACAATTAATTAAGTGTTTTTCTATTGTTTAATGTTTAGCAACATTAGTAGCTATTTTTTCTGTTGTTAGCTAGTCATTTAAGTTCCATTATTGTTTTGTTGAGAAATGGAAAAAAATAACGTCGCCAGGTTTTCAAACAGCGCTATAAGTACGTTTTGACTCATCTGACTTCATCTTATTTCTTCCATTTCTGAACAAAACCATACTATTATTGCATTATTATTAATTAACAGCTCAACTCCAACACATTTAATTACCTGTTTCCGGCACCGTTTTAGAATTAATTAACAAATAAATTGCCCCTGTATCCGTTGTTATAATATGTAACTCCAACAGGGTAAACGTTTGAAGCACTAGCTGGTACTGTAAGAGTGTGTATCGCGTACTCTGTTGAATTTTTGTTTTAGGTAATTGGGACATTTACCATTATACACTTTATGCACATGGTTAAGGCGTAGCTGCTTAACTCTACTATCTAAGTTAAGTAGTCCAGATTCAGAAAAGTCATCTGGAGTTAGGTGGTGCCTAGGTTTGTAGTCTTTAATAAATCGTATTACATTTTTGGCTACATTTACGCTACGTACTACATTTACATTTAAGTCATTTGATAGAATAGTTCATGATAAACTCTTTATTCACAAATTATTAGATAGGAATATACCAGTTATATATATTGTTAGAATTTTAGTTTACTGGTATCGGTTTCAAAATCTACAGGTCAAATGATTGTTTTTTATACAAACTGGTTGTTTTTAGGTTTCAAATGGTGTTAAACAAGGTGGCATTTTGAGTCCATATTTTTTTAATGTGTATATGGATAATTTATCGGATATACTATTATGCACTAATGTCGGATGCATGTTTGATGGTTCTAGAATTAACCATCTCATGTACACTGACGACATATGTTTAATATCTAATTCTGCTGTCGGTTTACAAATATTAATCAATGTTTGTTTTGATTACAGTATTAGTCACAATATTTTGTTTAACCTAAAGAAATCGAAAGTTATGTTTTTCAATCATCGTTCTACTCTAGTAACCTAGTTGATAAGGCGCCAATGTATTTAGATGATAAAATAATTTCTAGAACCGATAAATATATCTATTTAGGCCATTTAATTCACGAAAGTCATTATGATATTAAGAATGTAACTAGGGGGTTAAGGGCCGTCCAAGTATGACGTCAGCACTTTAGGGGGGGGAGGGGGGTTGGGAAAATCTGATGACGTGCTGATGAGGGGAGGGGAGGGGGTCAGCCAAAATCTGACGTCAGCATGTTCATTTATAGGTGCTAGAAGAGATATAGCAGAAGAGTAAATAGCTTGCTATTTTAATTGTTCGAAGCCCCCGAAGGCCCCTAGCACAACCTTCTGTTTCAGTTACCTTCTGCTTCTGTTTCAGTGATTAGGACGCGTGCTACTGGGGTACTGCGGTTCGCCTGAAAATGAAACATCTTCATAATAAAAAAAAAAAAAAATTTTTTTTTTTATAATAAACTATTAAGTTTATTACAAATTTTTTTTTAATCTGATTTAGGGGGGGGGGGGGGGGGGGGGGGGTCAACGCTTATCTGATGACATCTGATTTAGGGGAGGGAGGGGGTCAACATTTTGGGGAAAAGTGCAGACGTCATACTTGGACGGCCCCAATACGCACGCGCAAATACATTATGTAGGAAATTTATTAACAACACTAACACCGTGAAATTTACTCTTTTTAGGTCATATATTACGCCTCTTTATTGTAACGCATTATGGTCCGCTCAGAATTATTCGGAATATGTATATAACCGTCTTAAGGTTGCTTATAATTCGGCTGCACGTATGTTTTTCAAATTGCCTTTCCGTTCTAGTATGTCATTATTTTTTGGTATAATTACCAAAAATTTGGTATAATTAGTTAATTATTATTATGGGTTGATGTTAATTTTAATATTAATTGTTACCTGGAATAAAGTATAAATAAAATATAATATAATACGCCCCCCCCCCCCCCCCCCCCCCCCCTCTATCCATAAAACCGTTGGACTCAGCTACACTAGTTACGCTATTAACGACCCATAGCAACACGTATTTACTCACAGGGAACTTGGAGACCCAATGAATGACGTCACTGTTCTCCGAGTTGCCCCCCGGGTGGGACTCGACCACGGAGACACGTTGGGTCGTCTGGTCCCAGTCGCGGCGGCTCTCCAGGTCGGTGAGGGACCGGAACAGAGTCCAGGCCGATATGTCTGGGAACGTCATGTACACTCGGTTCTCGTAGATTCCAGTCCCGCCCCCTAGGGGGCGTCGCCATAACTTTAGGTGGGGCTCGTCGATCATTGGTTGCCACGTGGCGTCATCGGAGTTTCGGTCCGGGCCCGGATTGGATAAAGTCGGTTTGGTGTTGTGGGGGGAGTTTGATTGGCTGTTGGTTGAACTATTTGAGTGGCTGTTGGGCGTAACGTTTGATTGGCTACCGGTGTTGCGATCCACTATAGACAGCACATGCTTGGCTGCATCAACAGATCTAATTAAAACATTAATTATTTTATAAAATTAAAAAAAAGACAGCAATATAAATAGTCTATCGTTATCGTAGGCAGATCTACGCAGAGATTGCTGGATCGAAGGGAGTAAGTTAAGTAAGTTAATGGAACGGAGTAAGTTACGGCTATAGTAGCACGTTTTTCTAATTAAAAACAAAAAACGAGAGTCAATACAGGATTAGGGATGTCCCGGAATTCCGGCCGGAACGGAATTCCGGGACATCCCTATACAGGATAGTTTAATTTTAGCTCGTAATTTGCTGGTATATGCGGTAGATAGGATTATATCACTGGTTTACTTACATAGAAACTACCGGTAGTTAAATAAATTCATACTCCGTAGTAAAAGTGTTAAAACTTTAATATTTAAATTGAATAATTAAATATTTAATATGTTTTATTAATTTACGTAGAAGAGAATGTAAATTATTAATTTAGATAAATATTATGATTGATAACGATAACCCAGTAACCTGTGGGTTGTCCGTCCAGTTGGAACTTACTCAGTAATATCATTGTCCGTTATAGCGTTCGAATTCCAATCAAAACAACCCCCGGTTGCTACGATACAACATCCCGCAACGAGTCCCAATACGTGATGGTAGAGTTTAACTTCTTCTTCCTGAGGCATACCGGTACTATTATTGTTATACCCATGTCCATTATACCGACGGTCGTTGTTATGCCGTAATCGGTAACATTTACCGGTATGACAAACAATACAGTTGGCTCTGCGGTTTATTAGTCTTCTTTGATGTAGGAATGCAGTCGACACGTTGCCGTGTCGTTGCCATATTGTTCCACGTTTATAAAGATGGTCAGAAAATAGTTTTACAGATAATCTATGACCACGAACAACACTTAAAGAAATACACATGCTTCATTAATCACTCAGCAGTTCAGTCAGTCAGTCGCTGCATTGGTTTTAACTTCGGTTTCAGTTCAATCTATCGACGTTCTAATACCGGAACGGAACGGCTGAACGGTATTCTGTTCAGTATAGTAAACCCAGATCCGTACTGCCGTAGGCCTAGTTGATAGTTTATGGTCTGTTTTCACTGTTCCAACCTCGAAAAGGTGAATACCGGTACGTATATAAAAGTATAAAAAGGGCACATTTCACAATAAACATGTGCTGCACAGATGTTTGTGAAATGTGCCCTTTTTATCAGTATACCGGTACCGGTATTCAGTATTCAGTATTCCCCTCACAGCCTTATCGATATCGAAGTTGGAACAGTCTGACAGTTATTATTATTAATATCTTTAATCCACGCCATTAAGGCACATACAGTAGTAAAAATAAATACGTAATTAAATTAAATTAGACAATAGAAATACACAGGTAGAGGAGTCTAAATAATATGGAGTACATGAAAAGCATAAGTAAAGATTAATAACTATTAGCACAGCACAACTATATTACAGTAAGTGTTATTTTACGTAATTTAAGTTCAACATTTCACAGTTTCACTAATACGTGAAACGCCATGTTTGCGATAGGTAACAGACACACCCGTAGGATGCTATTGTCAATGTTGTCAACCCTGTTGCACAAACTCGTAATCGATTTATAACGTAAGTGAATTAATAAAGGTATATTCAGTAGACACTGAAACCGAAACCAGACCACCAACTAGGCCTACTGAACTACAGTAGGCCTACTACACCCAACTAGGGTTTACTTAGCACATTGTGCTGACAAAAAAGGTTGGTTCGAAGTCGAAACAACGAACCCACTTCACCGGTAACTTTAGGCGGCTTTTTATGCCCTACTTTATGAGACCCTAGACTATTTACCCTAGTAATAATAATAATAACAATAATATGCGAATCAATTATCGGCGAACCAATATTCGCCCTATGCAGCCATGCCCATACACTGTAGAAATAAATAATTTCTTTACGGTAATTTCCCTGTAGCGCTGTACTGCTGTATCAGTGTATGCTCCTTCTCCTGGAATTAATTCCTTGGGAGGGGTTTGCGTTTAGGTTATGCTCAGAGCGAGGAAGGTAGTACGCTACGGTCGCTACGGGGGGAGTTGACGGAATTCCCTCGAGTGAACGCCAGCCCTGCCGACGACCGATATGATTCACTCTCGATAAACTCTAAAGAAAAACTCTTATCGAAGGAAATTAAACTCATTATCGTTAAAGATCTCGCGGGAAATTCGTTCTATTTTATTCAAACTCGTTATATGACGACGGGGGTAAAGATCAGCCCCCAACTTGACATTTCTGAACTCATTCTGCATAATACAAACTCGATAATGAGTCAGAATCCGATCGCGACATACTGTATGAACTCTATGCCAAAGCTATTGAGCTATTATATTATTTAGGACCATAATCGTTTGCTTCTATAGTTCCCTACGTGGAACAAGGCAATAACAAGATTTGTCTCGTTTGTGTGAAGGAAATTAAATTTTATATTTGAGATTATGAATTACCTCTGGGAGAGAAGTAATTATTGTGCGGTGTATTTAAATAACTTCAAACAGAAACCGCGTATATTTCTTGGTCAAATTTTTTGCAGACACCAGGTGCAGTTTATTTTTTAGGACAAAAAACTATTTTTCAAACATTGGCACAAAACGTTTCTTTATGACCAATTTTCTTTCTAAAATTTGCCATGGGGGGAGTGTAATCGATTTTGCTCGCCTCTGTAGGCAACCTATAAAAAATATACACTCCCTCAAGAATTTAATTTAAGAATATTCAATAATAACTACATATTATTCTCTATCCCTTCCCGCCGTAATATTTAATAGCCATCTCAAATATTTCACGGCCTCCTTCCAACCAATATCACGGCCACTTCCATTCAAAGTCACCTTTCCACCCTTATTCACCTACAAACAATATTGACAGCTTGGTTTCTCTGTAAGCTACTGTCACCCAATAAAGGAGTGCACTGTAAAATTTTGCATTGGAGCCTCCTCTCTGCTATGCATTGATCCCTTGTACCCCACGTGCCCCATTATACTTAAACCATTGTGTGTATTAATTAACAAGGGAATATTTGTAACTAACAAGAACTCTACTTGAATTATCATCGTTGGGAAATCAGCTATCGACCAGTGTAACAGACTAATATTAATTATGATTTGAGTTCAACGTAAAAATCACTGCCGAGAAAGATAACTTCAAAATGGGTGATAATTAGGTGTCAACTTCGCATTGAACCCTTACCGGGCCTAAAATGGCCCACATTTGGGTGGAAAGTAAGTCAGTAACGACCAGCCTTAGTAGATGGCCGCCTCGTCAGCTAATCTAGGCTCTGCTCTTCGGAATCGGACCTACTTTAATCCATTGCCACAGTTCCCCGTCGGGGTTCGCGTCCGCGTCCGCGTCGGGGTTCGTGGTGTTTGGGCTCGTAGGTAAGGTTCCTGCCGAGGACTTAGCTTTGGCCAAACAGCCCCAGAGCGCTAACGCACTCTGTCCGCTGGCTGCTTGGTTCGTCCAAGGCTCGCCAGGACCAACTGTATAGATTTGGGGGCAAAGTAGCAGCTAACCATTTGCGTTCAATCAATTTTCCCTGTTTGGACTCAGACGGTAGGCCTAACCTGGCGTTCTGCACTATAGCCAAGTTTCCAACAGACTTCTCTGCACGACTTTTCACTACTTTTCAAGACCTTGTTTCACGACGCTTGTCCGACGTTATACCCTTTTTTTGAGATTTTGTATTATATTTTTTCAGAGTATTTTTAGCATAACGAAGTGACTAAAAATACTATATTTTCTACCATTTTGGGTTACAAATTATTTACTTTAGTTGTATTATTTTTCGAGGTGAAAAAACTTTGGATCCTAACGGACCCAAAAGCACCCCTCACCCGGTTTCTCTTTTTCCCTCTTCCCAGAGGTTTTTCTATGGTGTTTCATAGCGTACACTATTTTTATACTGTATGCCAGAAGGAAGCCATATACCATCTTAGAAAGAACAGAAATCACTGTGTTTTAGCACTATCTTTGAAGGGTTGTGAATGTCCGTAAATACTGTAACAAGACATTGAAGAACCGTTTACGAGTTGGAAATATTTTCATGACAGCATTGATAGCCAGAAACCAAAACAATAAGGAAAAGGAATCACTTTTTGGAAACCTTAGAGATATAAAGCCGTTTTAGGAGCTTAACGTGCCAGAGGCACGTGAAATCCATTACAAGCTCTATTCGTAATGTATACCTACGCGTCAAGTAACATTTGATTTTCCACGAAAATTCACCGTGTTTAGCCCGCATTTAGACTTGCTAGATCTACTGTATTTGTTAGTGGGATCGACTTACGGCGCACAATGTGTCATTGTGTGTCACACAATGTCTGGTTATTATACATTTATTATACGAAGGGATCTAGGGGTCTTCATCTCGAATGATAGTTTATTTTACCAATAATAACTTATCTTTTATTGGCGCAATTGTAGGACTAATCCCATCATATGCGTACTTTTTAACCGGGTAGTGTACAAATTTAGGAATCGCGTAATTTTTATTGAAATTAATATCTCATATTAACATATTCCCACATATGTGTTTCGACCTTACTGGGTCTCATCAGCGTGGTGTCGGATTTGAACCTGGGTCCTTGAGGTGGAAGCCGTGACTACAACCACTAGGCCACAGGTTCTTGAGATATGGAGTATTAATTTCAAAGCCAGCTGCCATTTTATTAGCCCCTGATTTTTATTATTGATAGTAACAATGTGTTGGCAAGCTGTATTTTTCGAGGTGTTTGTTATTATACATTTATTATAGGAAAGGATCTAGGAGTCTTAATCTCGAATAATAAGTTTATTTTACCAATAATTACTTATCTTTTATTGGTGCAATTGTAGGACTAATCCCATCACATGCGTACTTTTTAACCGGGTAGTGCACAAATTTAAGTTAATTTTATTTAAGATTTATTTTATTTATTTACATTAATTTGTCTCCGAAACCGATCGCCCAAAAACTCTAGTAGAGAGTATGTATGTCCGAGTTCAATATCTCTTTCCAGCTCTTCAATCTCTCAATCGAATTGATGTAAAGACAATTCTTTCACAGCTTGTACCTGCTGATGTAATTTACGCTTGTCTAAGACGTCGTCAGTTCCTTTTCCGATCTTTTGACGAATCGCTTCAAGCGCATTCTTTACTACACTTTCTTCCACTTCAGTAACAGGTTGGATTGATGCCAAACCTGGCCGAATATACGGGTTGAATGGGGAGATCATATGTCCTCGTCCTAATCCGGCTAGGTATGTTGGGCGTATATCCAAGGAACCAACAGCTGAAACGCCACTGATTAATTGTTTGGGTAAAACTAGATCTTTGAACAGAGAGTATAACTCAGGAGGGTCAGTTATACTTTTAGGATCTAGAGTTTGTGGTAGCACTGAGGGGTGATGGGGTCTGACCGAGTATTCCGGAACTCTGATCATAGGTTTACTTAAGGATCGTTTGAGTCGAGCGAGCATGGGTTGCACGTCAAACAGATTTCTCTCAAAACTCCCGTAAGTATAGTGCGTGAAACTATGTTTAGCGCAACGTCTCCGCGGGTGCTTATGGCGTTCCGTTTGTTGATTGGGCATTCGTCACAATAATACCAAAGATGCACATCTTGTAGATTAAATGCTGGCGACCTTTCTCCAGTTTAACAGTATACTTCCATCTGTTCGAAGGTGTCCGGTACAACAGGTAGCAGTCGATTCGCCGTAAGGTACATCATAGTAAAATATAATCGTTTGAGTTCGATCATAGGGTCTGGATGTACCTTGAGGATATCGAGTTTCCAAGTTCTGTTGACTAGCGATATTAAGATAAGTTTCTCGCAGGAACTCTAGATATTCGTAATTCGTAATTATTAGACGATTTCTAATAGAGTTCTCATGTTCGATCTGCGGTTTGTCGTTCCAACTCCGTTGTGCGTGAAACTTGAATAAAACCATATCTGTTTCCGTATCCAAAGTATCAGTATCATGTAAATCGATAGGATGACCAGTAGTTAGGAAATCCATATACATACCATTGCGATGTGTATAACGCGAGGTGAATGTTCTATAATCTAGTTCTCGATTAAGCTGATCCTCAGTCATCGGTGGTTCAATGAAACGTCCATCACCCGCTGTCATAGGTTGACTAGCGTCACCTCTCAACAAACTATCGAGAAACGCTTGTAGAGGTTGCGTACAGTATATCTCTCCTTAATACTAAGATCTTCCTCTGTCAATTCAGTCATTGTATATGTGGGAGTTTATCGACAATAATTGAAGGCTAATGAGCGTCGCTGCCCTATAAGCTCCCCAACCGGCCCCAGGACAGCCTGAGATCCTCAGCGTTGATGTACAGTCGTCACTGTGTTTCTTGCCAACGTAGTAGCTACACAACGACAACAATAACTAGCACGAGTCACTCTACTGTCCGTCCCAAGGGCTCCAAGATACTTGAGATACTGGTCGCAGGTAAGGGATTACTTTCACAATTGCGGCTCGCTACTGTAAACACACTTTAGTAGTAACATTCACCTATAAATACACAAATTCCACATTCATACCACAATTCGTACAATTTAGGGCCATTTGTCCATTAGTCAAATGCCTTCCAGAATGTCATGTTGTTGTTGTGTATCCTTAGATACTATACACTATGCATTCTATTCAACGGGGCAAGCTTTCCATTGTTCTCTGACTGTATTTTAATTCTAGCAAGTCGTTTCCAAGGTCTACCCAGAACTTGGTTTAGCCGAGACACGAGGATCTGAACTTTGCATTCCTAATACTCTATGTTTACCAATAATACCTAAAGTACAGTAGAACGAAGGTATATTGTACTTTAATAAGTACTACATCTTACTGTAATCACGTATTTATAATAATATACAGACAGTAAGGAAAGGATAAAAATAAGTTTATTTCCTGTCGTTATCTAAAATATATTGTGACACTAATAGATTTTGCTAATTAGTTAATCTCGCTCCAACACGTATGAGTCCATCAAACATCATGCTGGATAAGGAATCCATTAAGCGCATCTTCGGATTTTTCATCAACAGGAAATACTTCTAAAAATCGTCATGGCATTGTAGAAGTCTCAGTAGTTGCTTGTTGGTACCATCATGCTCCTGGTACGTAATCTTGTCAGCAAGAAACTTAGTAGGTAGCCAATAAGTGGGAAGGTCTTTAATTGCATTGACCTCTTCGACTACTCCTGGGATGGCGTCTCCGGTTGTCTTAGGCTTGGAATAGTGGTGATGGAGACACTGTTTTAAATAAGTTATGGCCTTACAAAGCCTATTCCAAGAACTATAATACGCCATCGCTCTCTGAATAATAGGAGAGTCCTTGAGAGACATCAGGTATACCAGTCTTCCAATCTCGATCTCGTATAAAAACAACCGCTTTGCCTGGGACTCGCTTAGGATCTTTATTATAGTCATCGGTAGTGTGCAGGACCGATAGATCTAGCATCAGTTTGAACAGTTTGGATTTATTCATCCGAGTCTTTGGTTTAACGGTCTCCACTCCCTTGGCTTGTCTGATCTCAGCCATAGTAAGATGGGGGGGGGGGGGGGGGGGGGCATTCCTCCTCTTCTTTACTTAGGAAGTCAGGGCCACCTAACCAATCTGGCGTATCCGTCAGTTCTTTAGGTGTAATACCTCTGGAGGCGATGTTGGCTGGATTAATGGTTCCAGGGCAATGTCTCCATTGGTCTATATTAGTCCGACTAAGTATAACAGCTATTCGGTTGGTGAAAAGAAGCTGAAGTAACAGACTTTGTTAGTAAGATATTCTAGAACGAGTAATGCATCTGTCCAATAAACAGTTTTATCCAATGGATATTCTATTTGTTCCATTATGTTCCTGCCGATGGCGGGTAGCATATAATGCCACTTTTAACTCCGCTCTAAGGACCCGCAGTTTGTTTTTTATCAAAGCTTTTGAGGCGGCCAATGAAACTTTAATTCCTTCCAGAGTTTCGACCCTCAAATAGGCTACTATTCCTATTCCAATATCGCTGGCGTCTCCAAAGACGTGGAGTTGATAGGAGTGGGTAGGGAGAACGTGACCGAAATATGAGCGGGAAATCTAAAGTCCTCAATAGCTGGTAAAGAATTTTCCCACTTCATCCACTTCCTTAACAGTTCTCCCTTAAGTGGATCATCCCAAGAGTGGTTTTCGAGCTACATTTGTTGGACTAGATTCCGAGCAACCAGGATTACAGGACTAATAAATCCCAATGGATCGAAATACATGCTCAGAATACTCAGGCAAATTCTCTTAGTTCGAATAGGATTTTAGTTTCCAGGAGGTCGTCTTTAATGAGGTCGAGATCTTTAGCACCTCGTTCCTTTTCTGGGATTGCCTCCAGAAAATCTCGGAAGTTGCTGGTGAATATAGTTAACCAGAATCCACCGCGTTGAAGACACTCCACCGCTCCCTTGGCAACCTCGACAGCTTCTTCCACTGTAGGCAGGGATTTGAGGTTGTCATCCATGTAGATGTCACATTTGATATTATCGATGACCGCTTTGGGGAAGGCATCTTGATTTTCGTCAGCAGTGGTATGCACTACCGAGCAAGCGTTAGATGAACTAGAGATAATGCCGAAGGCTTGGATAGTCATCCAGTACTCTACTGGTTATTTGTCGAAGTTACCGTTAGACCACCATAAGAACCATAAGCTATCTCAATCTCGATGCAACACTTTCACCTGTAGAAACATGCATTCCATATCGGAGGCAAAGGCGATAGAATACTGCTGGAGTCGTAGTAGTATTCCCAACAGCGATTGGAATAAGTTGGGTCTCGGCAGTAATTCCGAGTTCAGGGATTGTCCCTTATATAATGCAGAGCCGTCGAACACCACCCGGACTTCATTGGGTTTACCGGGTTTGGGAACGTAGTGGTGAGTTAGATAATACGTTCTCTCCATTGCAGGTGTATCAGTTGAAACTCGCTCCATGTATCCCTTGTCGATGAACTTTTTTAACTGGGTCTTTAGCTTTATCATTCAATGATAAGCATCAGTGCAGCTGTTCGATTCTTTTGATGGCCAATGGTTGGTTATTTATGAAGCTTGGTTCTCACTTCTGGAAAGGTAAACAGTTCTTATAACGACCCTCCTCCTTAAGATAACGAGTAGTCATCTCCTGGATTTGTTTAGCTCTCCCCTCCTCTACAGATAGGGCTCTATCATAAGAGTTAGGTTCCACAGCCTCTTGTGTAAAGAATTACACTGCGAGTTCATCTCTCAGTTTAGAATTATATAGCTCCACTACCTCGTTGAGCTCGTTATCCTCGTAAGCCAACAGTTCGTTATTTTGTTGTTTTAAATTACACAGTTTGGTTTGATTGGACCAAGTTTGGTTTTCGGTGAGGGTTTCGATCGTATTATCCTCATCATACAAGATTTGGGTGTCATCATTATCTGAGGAGCATGGAGTTTCCTCAGCTGAGATAGTCACATCATTCACGGCTTCCACACTCTCACATACTTGATTGATATGTTCATTCTCTCTTCTTTCCCGGAGAGTATGTCCAGATGGTCCCGTGAGATACCAACCTACCCGGGTTCGTCCCGCATAAGGTTCATCCCGTACACTACCTGAATCAAGGAGGGTGTTAATGATTAAACTCTTACCTTGTCCATGTATCCTGAGCTGCACCACTGGGAATTCTCGTATGCCACTAGATGGTTGTGAGGCCTTCCACAAGAGATGTTTATCCAGAATGGATAGTTGATTTCCTCTCTACTGTTGTTGCCTCATGGGTAAGGGCTTGGTATACGGTCATGTTGATCATATAGCAAGATTCGTTTTCATCAGAAAACTCATCTGTATAGAATCCTTCCATCTCCAAACTCTGGTCCGTGTCATTCATGTCTCTAAATTGGATGTGCATGTGCAACTCAGGTTCACTCACCTTGTCAAACTCGCTATGTAATAATGAGTGATGTTTAGCTCCACAGTTTTAGCGCACCTAGCATCTGAATAGCAAGTTTTCCTCTGATGTCCTCTCCTCAGACAATTTATGTTACAATTGTCTGAGGAGAGGACATCAGAGGAAAACTTGCTATTCAGATGCTAGGTGCGCTAAAACTGTAGAGCTAAACATCACTCATTATTACATAGCGAGTTTGACTCTTATCCCAAGTTACACTACATCTGTCCCTGAGGTCTTTCTTCAAGAATTCCTCACACTTACTCAGATGATGGGGCCCTTCTCATGACACACACTTAGGTTTAAGATTAGTTACCTTAGGTTGTACTGTGTTCTGCACTCGAGTTCTTTCTTCGGGCTTCTTACAGGGAATCCTTTTGGGTGATGTCGGAGGAGTCTTACGCTGTTCTCTCTTAACGTCATTCTGCTGAATCTTGGGCTTTCCCACGTCCTTACCTTTGTTTGTGTAATAGACCTCGGCAGTGTCTGGTCAGCTGTCCTCATCATATAAGGTTTGACTCTCATACTCGGTGTACATACAGGCGTTACCTTTCTCCTAGCTACTGGTTTCTCACTTACCTTTGTTTCAGGAGTTTTCTCTCTAGACTGTTTAATTAGCTGTAATCATAACTCTCCTGTTAGGAAAGACATAAGGTCCACCATTGTAGGATCTCTCTTATGCTGGTCCTCCAAGTATAGCACCTGTTTGTCCCAATGAGTACCTACTCCGCCCTTTGGCAAAGATGCCGCTACGGCTCCAACCACCATAGAACTTTGGTACTCATGAGATTTACCTAACCATTCTAACTGTCTACAGATCTCCTGAACCTCCTCAGAAAACTCTATAATTCCATTGCTAGGGAATTTCCTGGGCGCTACTAATTTTGCATACAAGTATCTAGCTATGTTAGTCCTATTACCATACCTGACATTTAGGGTATTAGTCCGTCAGGATGTCCGATGAACTTTAATGCCATCAATTTGGGAGGGCCTTCCAAGCACTCGATGAGGAATCGTAACTTTTCTCCGTTTGATAATACAGAGCTTTGTATGTTATCCTTATAATATTCATTAAAAGGCAGCAACTTCATCTCATCTCTGTTAAACTTGACCACTTCTCCCACCTTTATGGCTTGACGGGCTTCCATTCTAGCCATCTGACGCGTAAAACTCTCTTGGGCCATCGTATTGTTCAATATCGAATTATCCGAATATACATTTCTCGGATAATTGTCAGGCGCATATGGGATATCATTATAAGTTGGTTTATTAATATTATTGGAATGATTTGCTATAGGAGTTTCCACTTCACTTGCAGTATAGATGCGTTTAGGCTCTACACCTTGCGCATGTGATTCAGACCTAAGAGGTTGAAATGCAGTTACAGGGGGTGGTGGTATATACTTTTTTATAATTACTAATTTATCGCTTTCTAGAGCGATTCGTTGCTGTACTTCGTGTAACTCAATTTTATTATCTCATACTGTTCCCTTTAATGAACCGACAGTACCTTCTAAATCCCTTAATTGGTCCACAGACCTGGCCTTATTTTGGGCCAGCTGCTTAAGCAGCTCGCCCATCTCCCTCCATCCACTCAACCGCTGGAACAAGAGTCGCCAATGGAGTGGCTGGATGGATGGCTGCGATATTTGGCTGCTGGTCAAGGGAAATTTGTACTTTCTAAAGGGAATCTAGAATCAGGTTCGAACAGTAAGGGAGTCTCTACTAATGGGGTAGACTTAATAATAGGCCCACTTACTTCAGGCTTGTCTAGAATAGTAGGAAGCCTATCAGATTCGACTATCTGTGTTATTAACTTGCCATATTTTAAATATGTACTCGCCAATTCTCTCCTCAGGGGGGGGGGGGGGGGGGGGGGGGGGCAAGTCGGGTAACTTGCATCCTATGGGAGCTCGTCTACATCCATTTGAATGGGATTTGTAACTCATACGTTCTGATTCGGTTGTAGTACCTTCATCCGAGGAGGTAATAAATCCGTGTCTTTTAGGAGTTGAACGACTTCTAAGTTGCGCCTGAGCCGTTTCTCTTTGCTTCCATATCAGTTCTTGTTGGGTTTGGATAGTGTCCAATTCCAGTTGGGCCAATGCTTCAGATGTGGCCTTTGCAGCCGCTCTTTTCGCTTCCTCCGCTACAGCTTTTGCCTCAGCTGCTTCAGCCTTTGCCTCAGCTGCTTCAGCTGCTCCAGGATCTCTCTTCGCCTTTTCCTCAGCTGTTTCAGCCTCTCTCTTCGCTTCCCCTTCAATTAATCCCTGCTTCACTTCTCTAGCATTTTCTAACGCTCTAAGAGCTCCTTCGTCTTCTTTAGCCTGCTCGGCGGCTTGCATTTCCGCATCTAATGCATCTAGGATGTAACTGGCTGCCTTACTACGTGGGTGCAGTCCAGCTAGACATCTCCTTAACTCCTGACCTCCTATGAATAGCTGGTAATCCGGCTAATAAATGCCGACAGCGTCTCTCTTAGATTGCCCTTCTGGTACTGCCTCTCCTTCTCCATAAGAGAGAATGGTGTCAGTGGATTCCCCATAAACGAGTTGATCTGCCAACTGAGCTTTCCACCTGGTAATTCCCTGAACTTTGTCATTCACTCATTGAAACCATACCCGCACTGCGCCCTGCAGTGAAGTATCCTGTCTCCTCTTGGAGGCCTCTTTGAATGCCGACAAAATTAATCTAATCCTTAATATCCGCTCCCTCACTTGGTACAGAAGTAATCCTTGTGCTTGAGATTCCAACTGTCCTCAGAATAGCTGAGTTTCCAGTAGTCCTAAGGAGTTAAAGAATCCCTGGACATACCCAGATGCCGACCTCTTCCACACCGTGGGGTCTCTGGTATCTCTAGCCACTCCTAGCAGATGTGGGTCTTCCCAAGGAACTTCAGAGAAGTTAAAGGGGATTCCGGGTCCGAGAAAGTTCCCTTGTGTTTCCACCAAGGAATCTAATTCCTCTCGCGAGTACCCGACATAATTATCCTTTGTCGATCTCTTATTCTGTGTCCAATCAGCTAAATGTTCTTCTAAAGCTGGAAGAATCTGAGTAAGCATTCCTCCAGGGAGAGAGAGGAGTGGGTTGGCGTAGGCTACTTCCGCTATTATTGGACCGACCTCTGAAGGTGTCAGTTCCTCTGTGCTAGAGCTGTGATTGTTGGATTGAGTTGGAGTAACTTCCTGGACAGTTTGACGTCGTTGTTCTGCCGTCGCAACTTGATCTCTTTTTACTTGGGTCCTAGTGCCTATAATAGACCTATGATGTTCCACTAATCTAAGTTCCGTTATAGCTACCGTTGGAATAGCCTTTCTTAAAGTAGGTGGGTCTTAGACCTTGATCGGGTCTTTTCTAGACTCTGATTTGGCTCACAAACTGTCTGTTCTAAGATGCTATGGGACAGTGTATATTTAGAATCAGACATAGTTTAAGATCTTGACTGAATACCTATTACTAAAACAACAGTTAAGTACGTCTAATACTAACCAGTAACTGTCAGTTTTGCAGATATAACGTATTGCTACTCTATACAATATAGATAGATAACAATTTATTAAATAGCGGTATACAATATATAGTATATATAACAGTATTACAGAAGACCGATATTAATCGCTGAGTACCGGTATATGTGTCTGGCCTAAATTATATAAATATATAATCAGCTTACTGTTGGTACCGGTATTATCAATAATTAAATAATAACTGATTAAGTCGGATTATAGGAATTATTTTCCTTTAACGTATCACTGAGGTCAAGCAATAGGTTCCAGCATATGTAAAGACCTAATTGGTGTATAACAGGCCTACGGGTTTAGAAATCTGATTGAATATAGTTTTACAAATTAGATATATATGTGTACCCGGAGTGGGTTTAATCAATATTGAAACATATGTTATTATTTCTGAGTTCAGAAGTCACAGTAAGGGTGGTTAACACTCCTAACGGAGAGTTACAAGACACTAAATAAGAATAATTTCTACTGACTAAGTTACTTATCACTAACTAAATTACTTAAATACGTACACCTGGTTGAGATTACACAATCTCTAAATAAACAATAAACGAAAGTTACACGTACAATTTTAATGGTAATTTTAACAAGAATTTCACTAACCAGAACTTCGAATTTCTGGTTCTTATGAGGGTTTACGGAATTTTGAAACTAATATAGTAGCATTCAATAATTTGGGTTGTCCAGATAAGGAGATGCCACCGTCTGATGGCTTATAGTCTACACTATAAACAAACGTACCCGGAGTGTCATGTGCCTAGAAGTTAATTACCATAGCCTACGCTAACTGGCTAATGGACCTATTAACCACTTTACAACTCAAAAATACTGCGTACACACTAAATTAAATTTCAGGAAATGGCTGTAATCTAAAGCCTAGGTTAGATACTAACACTTGTAAAACATATAACTCACAGTTAAATATACTTCAGGGTGGGGTTCACCTTTTTTTGGTCAAAAAAGTTAAAAATGTTTTTTTGTGCGATTTTTATGTAGAATTTAATGGCGATTCCAAATATGAAAGTTTTTAGTTCTCAGCTTGATTAGTTTTTAAGATATGACGATTTTACTGCGGAAGGCATGATTGCATCAAAAGTCAAAATTTATATTAATTTAATGAAGAAATAATGTCTTTTTGGTAATTTTTATGATCAAACTATTTTAGTAATTTTTTTTAGTGATTTTAGTGACTTTGTTCTAAAACAGATTTGGAGAGAAAATAATTTTGAATATATATTTTCATCGATAGACTGATTGACGGACAGACTGACAGACAGACAGACAGACACACAGAAAGACAGACAGACAAGATTTTGACAAGAATGTCAATGAGATACCAGAAATGAAATCAGCGACCTCGCAAACCTCAGTAGCGAA